>PVKM010004174.1:0-53422 GCA_004027735.1 Carollia perspicillata
TCTGTCACCCACTGCAGACAGATGGAGACGGACTGACCAGGTACAGGCTGCGTGTGCTCTTTGGACCCAGGACACACACGCAGCAGTCGGATGGGGAACTCCCTGGATGGGAGCCAATGGTTACTTTTTGCTGATGCTGTCAGGAACACGGACTGTGGCAAGTGCTTATCTTTGCATTCTTCTCCTCTTTCCTTGCTTATTTTTGAATTAATATATAATTCTTAGGCTCTTCTGGCTCTTCCTCAGTCCCTTTCCTCAACCGCCATATAAGAAATACTGGCAGTCAGACGACCTTGGCGTGCCACCTGTACAGAATTGCCTGACCTGTAAGCCCAGACCAAGAGAAGCCTAGAGTAAGCATTTCTGGAAGATGACTTTTGTTCTGATGCTTCCCAATAGCACTCACTAGAGACTAGAGACAGATGGTTTGTAACTTAGCACCGCGAGCAAAAGCTGTCTGGTTTTATGTTTTGACCGTTGAAGGCAAGGGTTTGCGTTGAGCCAAGAATCCCGAACTGGCAGTTGGGGATGGTTTGGTTCCCGGAGGTCTCGAGATGACTGTGGAGCGAGGGTTCTACTTCAAAGAAGAAGGCCTGCAGGAGCAGCATCAAATTCTTCAGTTCTGCCCCGAGGAAGAAGGACACGCTTCTCAAGCCAGTGGATGCGAACTTAATAGTTTGCATCCAGATGTTTTCTTTCTGAACGCCAGAGGTGAGGGACCTGAGCAAGGGCGTTATACACGTTAGGGGACTTGTCCAAATTCAAAGGCTAGTGAGTAGCAGAGCTGGAGATGAAGGCCGCATTCCAGCTGTACTCATTACTTCACTCCCATTGCACTTATTTACAAAAATAAATATAAATCAGCTAATTCTATTCTCAGCGTAAAAATCCTTATCCTTGTATGTGAATGGGTCTTATCTCCCCAATTAGATTATTGGTCCTTTAGCACGTAGTAAGTCTAATGTTGTGATCTCATCCTTGCAAACAATAAGTGCTCCATGAGCAAATACTAATATAATGGTGAAGTGGCTTCAAGCCTCTGTTTTCAGCCTGGCTACCTTATGACATTTTTCCTAGTTTGAAAAATTACCAAGCTGATACCTGCTTTATTGTCAAAAGATGTGGTATAGAGATTAATCCTCTCCCCATCCCAGCCCCATTCTGTCTCTCCAAAATCATCCATGTTGTTTAGTGTTCCACACCTATTCTCATGCTCATACAAGCACATTCAAGCATATGGACCGATAAAGAGTATTCCTCTTATTTTTAGAGCAAAAAATAGTATTATCCTCTATACAGCTTTCCAAAGCAGTAAATATAAAGATTACACATTCTTGGTAATAGTGATTATGAGTGAATTGTTTAAAGGTTTCTTCTCTGCACTATTTTTCAGTCAAAAAATTTCCAAAGAGCAACAAGATGGGAAGAACTGTTTTTATGAACATTACTTGCCATCGGAGCATATCATAGTAGTTGTTTTCCTGTAACTAAAACTCTTTCTACAACCTAATGCTTCAGAAGGGGAGACGCGGGGAGGGGTAAGATGTGTTCCCGAAGCCAGAGAACTAACAAGCCAGACTCTCACTATGACAGGATCTGGAAAAATGGGCCAGGTCTATTTTTCCTCCTTGAAAGTGTTAAGAACTGTGATTTACCTGGCTATTATGCTGACAAGTTCTGTTTGCAGAAAATTAGGTGTAATTATAAGACTTTTAGACAATTGTACGGTGGTTTTCCTTACAGTACTGACAAGTTTTGTGTAGAAATATCTTACTTAGCTTAGAAATCTCCCACTGGCACCGGGAGCAGCTGGGCCTTGCATGAGCTTTCCGATCAGGATCAGGCAGCATGGAAACACATTTTGCAGCAATCGGGGATGACACATCTCAAACCAGGCGAGTGCATTTTATTTTAAGTGGTTTTCCTGGGACCAGCTACCAGCTCGCTATTTTGCTTCTTGGTCTGTAGTTCTCAGTGCTTGTAAAAGTAACTAAACCTTTGGTTTTTCCTTCTAGTTCCTGGTCATCACACGCTGCAAAGTATCGTATCCTGGAACTTCTGTTCTGGCACGAACTGTCAGATTAGCTCCAAGTGGTGGCCCTGAACTGGAAGTGACAGAAAAGCAGCTAGAAAATGACTGGGTTTCTACAGCTCTTGCTCAGGAGGCTTTATGCAGTTAGTGGCTTGGGAAACATCTATGTCCCTAGCACACTCCTGGCACATGGAATGTTCCTAACAAAAATTTGTTAAATGAACACATTTGTTTTACAGATGTCCAGATATAGGACCACACCGCAAGGTCACAGTTTCTCTCAAGTTCCCTGAGTCCATTTGCTTCATGCAAATTAACTGAAATTCAGCCATATTTTTGCTTGGTTTTGATATAGCTCTGCTGAAGACAGGTCTTAAGTTTTTCTTGATGTTTAGGAAAGTGCCTACACATTTTGTCTCCAGGTTGCATTTCTTTAATTCTATGAACAAAATAAAAATGGATACACCGAATCAACACAACACACATGCAGACAAATGTTTGCAGTTAATTCGGCTAGCAGCCTAATTCTTGTAAAAAGGAGTGCGCACACACACCACAGTAACTGGCACCCAGACACAAACAGCAAACCTCCAGGGTCTGCAAGAACCTGTCATTTCACTGGGAAATTTTTATAATGTCTGAACTCACTAAAATAATTCTTTGTTCTCCTCTTCTACTTTCCCACTATTTTAAAGTGACTAATGAGTAGAACTATATCTAGAGAAGGCAGTAAAAGCAGGCAAGCAAAAAGGACCTATTATTAAACATCCATTGTGTGCCAGGCATTACTCTAGGCATTTTAAACATAATATTTCTTTTCATCTTTACAACCCCCTTGCCCAGTAGATATTATTAACACCATTTTATGTATCAGGGGACATATTTGGAGAGGATAAGAGACTTGCTTGAACTCACACAACTAATAAATAACTGAGCTGGACCAGGACTAAGGTCTTTCTGTCTTAAAAGCTTGAAGTTTTCACCGCACCACTGACAAGAGTGCGGAAGTCTCCCCACTCCCTAGCAGTTCTCCTCTGAAGACCACTGTGACTTGGAGGGCCAAGGGTGATAGTCATTCAACTCATGGTGCCCCCCCTTATTTGACTGTAATGTCTAATTCTGAGCACATGGCCCTCCCAGGTTGAGCAATAAAAGGGCTGTGATGTCGGAGACAGCACTGGCTGACTCAACACTTGTCTGGGAGGGTGGCCTCATCTAGTTCCCTTCCTCTTCTCAGTTTCAGGTCCCAGGCCGCTCTGTGCCCTTTGCACAAGGAACAGGTGGCTTTCCACGCTGCCTCGGGATGACAGTCCGCACATGGTGTCTGTGGTGATTCGTCTCACGATGTACAGTACATGTTTTATGGCACCATAAAGCGGGAACTTGAGTTTTGCGCATAGAGGTGGCAGACCTCTCTGACAAGAGCTTGGGCGGAGTCTTGGCATTCCCTTTAGCCTGGTTGCTTTTTATTTGTATTCCTAGCAAATGTCCTGGGTGTCATGACTTGTTTACTTTTCAGTTAAACCTCACAATAGTTAACATTGTTCCTGTGGTACAAGAATAATTTTGATGAGGGGGTGATGTCAGAAGTACATTGGGTTCTTTTATGCCAACGTTTTATAAGCTTGAATTCCTCTATTTACTCTGGGAGCTAAGAAGGTGACACTGACCGAGGTGTTTATTTGGCATTTGTAAAAAATATATAGTCTTCCTGATATTTGTGTTTGTGGTTTTCAGAATTCACAGAATTAAAAGAGGAAAATGGGATCCCTTTAGTGGTTCATCATTAACATCATCTTCACCCCGTTTAGTCAAACAAACTGTCTACCTCAGAGGCATAGATGGTGTAGTCACATTTTTCTATTATATCCATGTTTACATGTACATGCTACAAAATTGTTATTATACTGTATATGCTATTGTACCTCTCACCTTATTTATTTCAATACATTTCATGACGATTTCCCCCAGTCAGGAGGTATCTCCCTGGATCATAGTGTTCTAGCACATGTACTATTCCTTTCCAGGGGGGGGGACAGAGTTTATTTAACTGCTACCCTATGGTTAGAAATTCTGTTTGTTTCTAATTTGTCTTTGCTTTGAAAAATGTTTAAAATCATTGTTGTGCCTGGATATATGTGTATAGCCACTCTTACTGTAAATTTTTATACATATGGAATTGCTGGGCAAAGAGTAGACATTTTAAAGAGATTCTGATACACTCTGAAAAAGTCTCACTTCCCTCTCTGTTTCTTCGCCATTCCTGGGGTGACCTTGCAGCCCAGCACATGATTGGCGCTCTTTTAGAAGCTGGAAACATGAGTTCATCTTCTTCGCCCTGCTGAACTCCTGAAACTTCCTCAAAATGAGCATTTGTGGAGTCACGATGACTACTTGGCTTACTAAATATCTGTATTAAACGTTACGTGATCCCATGTGTGTCAAATTAGTTAATTACAGTTCTTGACGAAGCCCAAACGGGCCAGAAATATTCTCCGGTTGATCATAGATAAAATTTCTCCCCCAAATAATTTGATTATTCTATAGCATAACGTTGTGCTTTTCTTCAGATAAAATCGATTAAACATAGAATAGAGAATTATATTTTTACATTACATACTGAGAATTCATTAGTAATAATTTTAAACACATTTGTTTACCTTAAAAGATATTGATCTTATATCCATCTATTAGCTGGACGCCTGTGCGTCGAAACACATTACCATTTCATTTCTTTGTCCTGTCCGTTCTTTATGTCTTGGCCAGGTTAAAGGACTGCAGGTGATAGTCATACTGGGAATATAGTCAGGCAAGCGCACCAGCCACCAGCTTAGTGTAAACGCTTAGGCCTTCGGCATCATAATAAGAAAATAAGTCTCTCATTTAATGGGGTACACGATGTCCCGAACACCTATTATGATTAATTAACTTTTCCATGCTGATGCGGGACGTTTTATTAGTTCTCAGAAAACTAGCTCTAACTGGTTTGTAGTCTGATTACATACAGAGAGCAGGTCAAGTGAAAGTGGAAAAAGCCAAGAGACTGATCCTGGGAGAGGCTAAAGTGATTTTTTTAAAAGCATCTCAGTCTAGTTAATAAAGTGTTACCTCTCTTTCTGAAAGGGGTATTATTCTATATGGGAATTATAAACAAACACTTGAATTTTAACTTAAGTTTGCCACTGTCCTTGTTGCAATCTCTGTTGTAATAACCCATCTTTGAGCTCCTTATGGAGGGTCTGGCTTGGGAGTTGCTCACTCTTAGCCACACCATTGTGTTCGAGCTGAACCTCATTCCACAGAACTTGTTTTTTTTTTTTCCTCAGTTAAAAACCTTGATAGCTATGCAGTGGTGCTGGATGCTAGTAAATGAGTTAGAATTTCATAACGATAAACGCTCCAGGTTTTCAAGCACCTACTAGGTACCAGTCCTTTATTGCATTTGCTATTTAGCTCTCGTCACAGTTCCGCCAGCTATTTGACACATGGTAAAACGGGCTTCAAATGGCTAAGTCTCTTACTCAGAAATCTAACAGCTAGTCGGTGGCAGTTGGGGTATTCGAACCCAGCTCCCTTTCACTCCAGAGTCCTGTCCTTTCTATTGCAGGGTGGTTCTGAATCTTTTCATGCCTCCG
This sequence comes from Carollia perspicillata, assembly GCA_004027735.1. NCBI lineage: Eukaryota > Metazoa > Chordata > Mammalia > Chiroptera > Phyllostomidae > Carollia > Carollia perspicillata. Next base: position 5,668 of record PVKM010004174.1, read on the forward strand.
TTTATGGTATTGGTTTGCAAAATACAGTGGAAGAAATCTCAGGTAAAGAAGGGAATGCAGACCTCATCCACAGTTATTTCAAACGTGCTTCTGGAAACACATCCTCGTCCGAAAATGTCAGCCTTTTTGGCAAAACTGACTCTCATCTTCTCAAACCAACTCTGAAGAGGGAGCAGAGCTTAAATGCGGAGGAATTCTGCTTTTCATTCCACACAGGTACCTTTTCCAGTGACCCTAAGACATAATGTGTAGGAAACTGAGAAACTACAGGGAAATGAAAAAGAGCACAGACACTCACACACGCACATGCATGCGCCTCGTCGGCACACATGGAAAACACATTTGTCTGTGTGGCGCAGTTAAGGGTAACAAGGATGATGAAGAAAAATGGTCTGTTTATGTTCAGACACTCTAAAATCTACCTGTGGCTTGTTGGGATGTGGGGAACGGTGATGTGGCAGCGTATGGTGGACAATGGGAAAAACACATGGGTGTTCAGAGGAACATTGCTTTAGCCACAGGTTTCTTTACAGTTCTGAGCAAATTACTCATATATTTATGTATACAGATAAACTTATTTTTAGATTTTTCATTTGTTTATTTTTAGAGAGAGGAGAAGGGAAGGAGAAAGAGAGAGAAAGAAACAGCAGTGTGTGGTTGCCTCTCACACACTCCCTGCTAGGGACCTGGCCCACAACCCAGACATGTGCACCAACTGGGAATCGAACCAGCGACCGTTTGCTTCTCAGGACTGTGCTCAATCCACTGAGCTACACCAGCCAGAGTCATTTATACATATTTTTAAGTCATTTGATGAAGTATTACCAAGGCTATTTGGAAGTTAAATATTTAATGTCAGTCATAGATCCTTTGTAACTCATGGTTCTCAGTTATCTATCCCTAACGAAGTATTTCTTAAGGAAGTCAGGATGGCTAGAATATTCCAACTTAACCCGAGATAATTGTATTACTCTGAGCTAGATACAGGGCTAAGCACTTTCATTTTCATGCAAAGCCCCTTTGAGATAGGTCAAATTATTGCACCCAATGGTCAGATGAGGGAACTGAGACCCAAAGGAGGTTAAGTACCTTGGGCACTAACATGATGGGGAAACAGTGAAGTCAGGACTCACCCCAGGTGGTTTGGTGCCAGCCTCCTGGGACTTAAATGCCAGGCTATGCAACTCAGAGACATCCAAGCTACTGGTTGGGAAGTTAATTTTTCAGCGAATACTATTCTGTGTTCAAAGTTACAGAAAGGACTCCAACCAGGGCTTTATAAGATCACCATAACCTTCATTCAGCAACATGTTGGTAGTATAATAGATCAAAGAAAGAAAAGGAAGGACACTGTTTAGGATTCAGGCCTAAGGACCTGTGAACCTCTTAAGGACCTGAGGGGACTGAGAGGCACGCAGAGGGCATCATTTCCTGCCAGAACGAAGGTGAAAAAAAAAGTCTCGGTGGAAAATTACTTTAGACTTCATGAAAGGTTCATATTGTTAGAAAGGATGACTGCTGTTTACTGTTCTGTCTTTTGAGTTCCTGCCTAGGGCTTTAAATGAGTCTTGACTTTGGCTTCTGGCATTTGCAGAACCAAGCAGCAAATGCTCTTTATACCCCAGCGCAGACCTTTCTCACACATGGCGCTACTATACACATATCTACATGGAATTCCAGCGCTTTTCCCTTTAAAAACATTCGGGCACTGGCTGGTGTGGCTCAGTGGTTGAGTGCCGGCCTGCGAACCAGAACGTCGCTGGTTCCATTCCCAGTCTGGGCACATGCCTGGGTTGCAGGACGGGTCCTTGGTTGGGGGTGTATGAGAGGCAACCGGTAGAAGTTTCTCTCACACATCAATGTTTTTCTCCCTTTCTTTCTCTCTCCCTTTCCCTCTCTAAAAAATACACAAAATCTTTAAAATAAAAAATAAAAACATGCAGCATTTCACAATTGCTTGGCCTTGCTTGGTCCATTCCCTAGGTGGGGTCGTTTGCTTCTCAAAATGGCTTCTATCTTGAGAAGTTCATTTAAAACAGGCAAAGCTACTTTATTTATATGCTAATCACTAAGGCCATAACTGGACCAGGTCTGTAGGTCAGTCACCCTGAGATATTTATAGCACATGCCTTCTCCAGGTCCGCCCTTTTCCATGGACTAGATCAGAGGGAAAGCAAGGGTGGAGAGAGGTCAGTTTTGCTGCAGGGCGTTGTGTAGAGGTAATTCAGGATGGTATGTGTTAGCACTGGCTAGGACACACAGAGTATTTGCGAAAGAGAAAAAGGAAGGCAGGAGTAGGATTTTGTGCTAGGAATCAGGTATAATCAACCCTTCCACTTTTGCTGTTGCTTCTGAGTATATTCAGGCTAATTGAAGGACTTTCTGGATTATGGATTGTGGTTGCTTTATTTCATTGTTTCAATTTGGCATTTATTTGTTTCAGTCTGTGGTTATTTTGTTTTAGTGTTTGTTTCATAGGTTTGTTTTTACTTAGAGGGACCACTGTGGCACAGAAGATGATTTAGGATAAGGGATGTGTGTTAAAAAAAGAGAAAGCTGAGAATCCATGAAGAAACAGTGCCGTAGACCATAGTCCTGGTTGTCAGGGAGCATGGCCTTGGATGAGTCATAACTTTTCCATTCAAAAAGTCTGGGCCATGTTAGTGACAACCCAAGCACAGCTGCCCCTCACATTCACCTGGGGGGGGGCGTAAAATGAGACACTTGCTATAAACCATGGTGGAACTTTTTGGGGTGATGAAATTTTTCTGTATCTTGATTGTGATGGCAGTTACATGACTACATATGTTTGTCAAACCCCGAGAACTGTACACTAAAAATAATGAATTTTGCTGTATATAAATTATCTTGATTTAAAATTTAAAAATTAAAAATAATTTAAAAATTAAAAAAATATTATCGTATTGAAAAAAATGCTTGGGCCCCACCCAGATCCAGCTGCCTACTGAAAGATATCCAACCTCTTCGCCCTCTCTGTACGTGTGAATCGAATGGGAACTGACTCAGTCTCTCTAAGTTGGTGCCATCCAGGTTCAGATGTTCATCAGCTGTGTCTGTGAAGTCAGGAGCAACCTGGGTGGCAGAGAGCAGAGTGGGTGCCTACAGCTACAGCGTGTCTGAACAGACCACTTAAATCATATGGGGTGTGTGGCTAGGTTCTGAGTGTAATACTGAACTCGAGCATCCTTCATGATCAGTGAGCAGAAAATGTGGAAGCAGCCAAGTACTGATCACATATGGGAAACCAGTGTAAAGATAGAGGATGTTGAGCTAAGTTAGAACTGCATATTAATAAAAAGCTGCTAATTGTTTGCATTAAAAAACAATTTGGTTGATGAGTCTGACACCGATCACATGACATCCTCCAGCAGACACAGGCTCACTGATTTGAACTCTGTGGAGAGCATTCACAATGTATTGGATTTCTGGTAGGAAAATGGGATGTTGAAAATACTTAGCTTTGTTTAAAGTTCCTGGAAGAATGCCATAGGTATATTTTGAGGTATGTTTAGGGAACACCCCCTTCTTCTGAAGCTGAGGGTTTAGATGACTGCATTTCTGTAGTGTAGCCATCATCCTAGGCTGCAGCTGCTGGAACTGTGGAAGGCACCAATGTCAGGTTGATCGGAAACACTGACTATATTAACAGCAAAATGGTTCTCTGGGGAACCAGAATGCAAGGTCACAGAGGAAGTGGGGTGCCATTGTGCCATGGGAAACCAAAGCCGGGGGCCAACTAGAATTAGCAGGAAGCAGTAACTATGGTAGTAACAACAACAGCACCAACCACGATAATAAACAATAGCAATAATAGTAGCTAACACCTATGAAATGCTTATGTGTGCTAGGCACTGAGGAAACCATGACTTGAATTTGATCACTTTCCTTAAGGGCACACAGCTGGTAAGTGACAGAGCTGGGAGGCAACCCAGGTACAGCACTTCTCAAACCCGTTTACACAATCTCTGCAAGTGCCCTTGTGCCTCGAGGAAGCCCAGGATACAGCTGCTGCGAAGAGGATGGAAGCTTGTGTGGAAGAAGCAGAGCCAGGAGACACAGCGGTGCGCAGAGAAAGGGCAGAGCAGCGGCGCTCTCCCTGAGGACCCAGGGGTCCCAGCCCCAGTCTGCCCAGGACTTTGCTGTGCTTAAAGGGAGGCCTGTATTTTAAACAACCCTCCCTCTCCTTCTTCCTGCCTTTATGAAGAACCAATTTCATGGGATCTCTCTTCCTCGAAATCAGAAAACATTAAACTAGAATGAAGAAATACACAAAAGAAGGTGAAGTTGAGGGAACATTTCTCGGGTAGCGGCCAGGGCAGAGAGAATTCTCCCAACTCTCTCTGGTTGTGAGACTATTTTTTCAACCATCTCAGGTTGAGGAAGATGCACACCGGCTGCAGTTCATTAAGGAAATAGCAAGGGAGACTCCACATGAGGATACTAAGCTGCAGAGTATGCTTGGAATTACTCAGCAACACACTTAGCTAAGTGACAGCTGTTAAATCCAGTTTCTTCAGATGTTCTCTTCTTGAGTTTGTGCCCCATTTTCTGTAATGGAGTTACTTGTCCATATTTCAAAGGTTTTACTCACCTTTTACTCACCACTAGGTCCCTCACCTCACCCATCGCCCTTCTTTTGATGCAAGACACCTTTTATCATTTCTCCTTAAGAATCAAAAGTTAAAATCCCAAACAATATGCTGAGTCTCCAGTATTCCTCTGTCCTATTGTGGAAAGAAATGAGCTGGTAGGCTCCCTCTGTCCCTTGGGTTTGCCGAGGAGAATGAGACCAAGGAACTGTCCAGGAGCCCGGGAGCAGGAGCAATCACCATGAGAGCTCTGCATCCTGAAAGACACCGAGGAAGGTCAGCCAGGAAGACACAGAAGTGCCCAGGAGGGGAGGATGCTCCAATTAAATGGCAAGCCGGCCACTGTGCAAATTTCAGAGCTGTGGGTTAATAGGGGTCAGTCTGTCGTTCTCAGTGTCTGGAGAGATGGCTCTGATTTTTTCAATTACACTGAAGCACACCAGCAAGGGAAAAATCCACTCTGGCTCACCTGTTTGTTTATTCGGCTCTCTTGTGACTTCCCAAAGGGCTTTATTAATACTCTATGACTTCAGCTATTTGATCCCCTAAAGAAAGGTTCAGGAACCAACAACCTTTCCCTCTAATCTTACCTCAGTGTTCCTTCTGATTTGAGTCACTGAAGACTTCCTGTTTGACGATGAAAAATATTTAAGCAAGCAAGCAAGTAGCTCCAGCCAGTTTAGCAGGGCATTGGAGCTGTTGCTAGGCAGGGCATTTTAATAAACGAGCATTAGACTGGGTTGCCAGGTTGGCACAAAGGTACAGGTTACCTCACCTGTCCTCCTGGCTAATCTTGTTATGTTAATGGGTGCAATTTCCACACTATGGAGACTCGATGTTCTTGGCACCTGGACAGTGGCCTAAGGCTTGACTCAGAGGTGTATAAGAACTTGAGAACTGGTTTGTTGCCAGAAGGGATTGCAGGCACTCCCACACCAGTCATCAATCCCACGTCCACAGGAATGTGCCACTAGTGGACCGTAAAAGACCTGCTCCAAGAAAGCAGCCTCGGACAAAAGGGCGGGGCCCCTGGGGATTCTTTCAGTCCTCAGGACATACTTTGAATTCCTTATGGAATCCTGGCCTTCTTTTCCTTTCCCAAGGGAAGCATATGTTTTCACATCTTCGTGGTGCCCTGGATGTGACATCTTAGCTAAAGCACTATTACATTCCTTCCACCTGAAAAAGTTTTCTCTGTAGCAGGAACTTGCTTTATAAAACACTACGGAACCCCTAGTCCAAGCAGAGCATTATGTGAGAGCGCTGGAGAGTTAGATGTAGGGTACCTCTTAATCATGGGAATAGAAGAGCCCTCCATTTCCCTAGAGGGTATGTGTGAATTTTCCTGCTGCCTGGTGGGCAATCTGTATCTTTGAAGAGTGGTGGGCCTCATCTGGCACTTGCACATCTCCTGGCAGCATGGGGATTTGCCCCTATGTCTTGGTAGCGGTGGTCTACCGAGTGCAGGAAGAGCTCATCATTATTGTTCTTGGCTTCATTTAGATCCACAAAGTGCCCAGGAGAAAACTCACCTGTGAATGAAGTTTCATTTTTCTGATTTAAGGGGGCAAAAAAAGAATAAAGAAGGTTTGAAGCATATTTTAATTAAATTATGTTGAAAAAGTTGGGTCATTTCTAAAATTTTGAAAGGAGATTCTATTAGAACAAGCTCCCCTGCAAAAAAAAAAAAAAAAAAGGCACTAAGAGAGGCAGAGTTCTTTCTCATTAACCAGCTGAGGGCTTTATTCCTGGAGAAGTGGGTTAGAACTGCAGCTCAGTCTCTCTCTAGTTGAGAGCCCCTTACCCCAACCCTGGGGTATTTTAGTCAAGCTCAGAAAAGCTTCTCCCCAGGATTGGTGAGTAGTCTAAATGAGAGCCCATTTGTAAACTGACCCACCCAGCCTGGCACATAGTAGGCTTAAACAGGACAAATGGATTCCTGTCTAATTTTTTTGAGCTATAAGTGTTTAGCCATTCTTCCAAAGGAGGTATCCCCAAATCAGTTTCCGGATTTCCTTTCCATAAGGACCACTTCAAATCATAAGAGAATAAGAGGGGTCAAAAAAAAAAAAGACCTTCTAATCCTTTACATTAGCAGTACTTGAAATAAACTCAATATAATAAAACTTTTTTTTCACTTATTTTGACCACTATGGGCTCTTCTATCAAAGCTATGGGAACTATATCGGATAAAGGCACACACTCAAAGTCCTGGAATGTGTTGTGCCTTGGAATGTCTTTGACGAGGGGATTTGTGGGAAGCCTGCATGGATGGCCACAGTCATGGGCTCACAAAGTCACTGAACAAGAATTGTGGTCATTCTGGGCTACCCCCCAAGTCCTAAGCTGGGGGAGGAATCATTCCTGCCATACTGGGAGCAGCAGCCGTTTCAGGAAAATACATACAATATAGTCACACATATGGTAATATATACTCACATTAAAATATTGGGGTTTACCTACTTTTGTTCAATTTTTTAAAATAACAGCAGGTCTCTTCTGTGTCCCCTGGGCTGCCCATGCAGGCCTTCAAAGGAGGAGGATGTGCTCAGGACTGTCACCCGGTTTCTAACGTGTCCCCCTACTAGACGAAGCTGATGAAGAACACCAAGTTCAACTCCCAGTTACTTCCATTATGAGATTATGAGCTTGGGCACAATCGACTCAGCATAGTCTCTGTTTCTTTCTTACATCTAACAAATTGTGACAGTAATAGTATTCATCCTTTGTTGTAGGTTTTCTGAGGAAGATTCAATAAGAGTAGAGAGAGCTTAGCATGGTGTTTGGCACATAAAAAAAGAGTTCTATAATTATTATTTTTATTATTATTGTGATGCCAGTGTCTAGCATGGTCATTGACTTACATGAGACTCAAAAAGTTTTAAAAATTGATTTATTGTGCCTAAACCACAGTCCTGCAGTTCATCTCTATGTTCATTCTGTGTTTTGACCTACAGGGCTAAATGTGGCTAGAGAATAACAATTATGCATACTGGCTTCACTTTAAATTCCTGACCATTAATCCCAAGTGGGCACTTAACACTGCCCAGTAATCATACTGTGTTTCTCTAACCCAGTCATCCTCTTACTCTCTAAGGTGAGTAGTTCATGCTTCCTCCTCCAGCCTCCAGCCTCCCCAATTCTCACTCTAGGCTAATAGTCATGTGTCTATTTCAATGGGAAAAAAAGATGCAATCAGAGGAGGTTGCTCCCGTCATCCCCACATCTTCTTAGCAACTTGTCTGGAAGCCTTTGTGTTCTGCGTTCTCTCCTGTAACTGTGGAGGGACTGCTGTGCTCTTGGCTAAAACCAACCCCTTCACTGGAGCACAATAAGCCCTCCTCTCTTGCCCTCTCAAGCAGGTTCTCGAGCATTCTCCCCTTTCCGCATCTCTTTCTACAGACCGTTCCTCTTAGGGAACAAGTATTTTATATTTGTCTCCCATGTTTAAAGATCTTATTTTGACTTTTTCTCCTTCAGTGATAGCTCAGTTTTTCTCATTCCCCTTAGTGTGAAGCTCCTTGAAAGCTTCACACTGGAAGTTCACCATGGAGTTCACTGTGGAGAAGTTCATCATGTCAGCTGTCTCCAACTTTTCTTCCCCCATCTTTTTTGAACCCATCTAATCAGGCACAGCCTCTGCCGCCTCACTGCAGCTGTTCTCGTCAAGTCACTGATGACTTAGGCACAGCCAAGTCCCATGGTCTGTTCTCAGTCTTCATCTTATGCGACCCATCAGAAGCATTTGCAGGGTTGTCCACGTCCTCCTCCCTCCAGGATGACACACATGCCTGGTCTTTCATTTATCTCTAGCTGTTTCTCCTCAGTCTCCTTTGCTGATTTCCCAGCCTCTAAATGTTGGAAAACCTCAGGGCTCAGACTGTGCATTTCTTTTCTTCACAATCTACAGTCTCCCCCTATGTCCTTCCTACTCAGTGCTGGGACCTTTACTACTCAGTGTTAGAAAGCCTCTCTCCAGGCTTGTTTGATGAAAATCTGCCTTCTAACAAGATCCCCAGGTGATCTATTTGCACATTAATATTTATGATCTTCCTGAGGGATCCTAACCAATTTCAGGGCCTTAAATGCCATTTATTTGCTGAGTTGACCCCCAAATTTATATTTCTAGCCAAGAATCTCCAGTGAAATACAAACTCATTTATCCAACTACCTATCAACTTTTCCACATGGGTTGTTTTATAGTCCACCTCATCTTAACCTATCCATAACCGAGCTCCCGATATTCCCACTAAACCTGTATCTACAGTATTCTTTTCTCTCATCAGTAACAGCAGCTCCATTCTCCTGCTGCTCGAGCCAAAACCCTTGGTGTCATCTTTCTTCTTTCTCACATCTGGTGTCAATAATCAAGTCAGCTCTACATAGGCAATGTAGTCAAAATGTAATCTTTCTCATCATCCCGTTACCTTGGACAAACTCTGCTTCTATTCTTCTAGTCCCTTCTGAAAATGACAGACAGAATAAATTTTGATAGATCATGACAGTCCTCTGTTTAAAGCCTTCCAGCATTTCTACCTTATCTGAGGTAGGACCCACAAGACCCCACATGGCCTGCTTTTCTTATTACCTTTCTGACTCTTCAGCTATTTACTTTCTCAATGTTCTAGAACCTCCTTGCCCTTCTTGCTGCTCCTCAGACCGAGAGGGCATTTCCTTGCCTCAGGGCCTTTTTGTACTTTCTGTTCTTTCTGCCTGGATGCTCTTCCTCCAGATATCTGTGTGGCTCCTTCTACTCAAAGTCACCTTCTCATGAGGCCTTCCCTGACCGTGCTACCTAAAATCTCAGCCTCAGCCCTCTCCCTTCGTTTCATGCCCCCCTTTTTCTTATTTATTAATTCATTTGTTTATTAGCAAACCTAACATTCTCTCTCTCTATTAATGAGCATTCTCCAGAGAAACAGAACCAATAAGATATATAAAATATAGTATAGTATAGTATAATGTAATGTAATATAACATAGTATAGTATAATGTAATGTAATGTAATATAATATAATATAATATAATATAATATAATATAATATAATATAATATAGTATGATGACAGATAGAGGTTTCTTATGAGGATTGGTTCACAGAGTGCAACTAAGTCTCTCACTTTGCCATCTGCTCCAGAGGCCCAGGAAAGCAAGTGACGTAGTTCTAGTCCGAGCCTGAAGGCCTGAGAACCGGGCAGTCAGTGGTGTAAGCCCCAGTCTGGATCTGCAGTTCCTTAGAGCCAGGACTGGCAATGTCTTTACTCAGGGCAGAAGATGGATGTCTCAGCTCAAGCAAAGAGAAAATACATTTTCCCTTACTCTGTCTTTTTGTTCTATGCAGGCCCTCAAAACACTAGAGCATGCCAGTCTGCACTGATGAGGCTGATCTTTACTCAGTCACACATTCAAATGTTAATCTCTTCCAGAAACATCCTCACAGACACAACCAGAAATAATGTTTAGCAGCTTTCTGGGCATCCCTTAGCCTAGCCAAGTTGACACAAATTTAACCACGACTCTCTCTCTCTTTCTGTGTGTGTATGTATTTATTTGTTTATCAACTTTTCTTATGTTCCACTGATTTTGTTTGTCAGTATCTGTGAAAATACCATACTGCTTTAATTACTACATTTTTATGGTAATTCTGTTCTTCTTTGACATTGGATTTGGCTATTCTTGTCCGTTTGCTATATCATACACATTTTAGAATCAGTTTCTTGAGATCCATGAAAAATTCTGTCAGCGTTTTCATTGAAGTTACATTGGATATATTTATTAACTCAGAGAGACCTGCTATTTGTATTACAATGAAAGTTCCTATGCATAAAATAGTATTTCTTTCTGTTTAATGAGGCCCCCTTTAATGTTTTTTGATAAAGTTTCATATTTGCTCATAATGTTCATGCACATTTTTGTTGCGTTTATCACTATATTACATATTTTTTATGTTGTAGATGTTACATATGAATTCTTTTAATGAACTGTTATATTGGGAGATGATATAGATTTAGAGAAAAGTTGTAAGGATAGTACTGAGAGCTCTTGCACCCCCCTCACCTGGTTCCAGTTCTCCCTAATGTTACCGTCTCACATTACTCTGCTATGACTGTCAGAGCACTGATACACTGATGTCCTTATGTTACAATTAGCTGAACTCTAGACTTTGCTGGGATTTCCCCAGTTTTTCTTTAATGTCCTTTTACTGTTCCAGAGCCTCACCCAGAATACCGCATTGCATTTAGTTGCCTCGGTCTCTACATATTCAATGCTTCACTTAATAATGCATATGGCAATTTATAGTATGACTGTTCAAAAGAGTATTATGTAATATTGTTATGAGCTTATAGTATGTAATATTGTTATGAGCTTATAGCTATTGTTCGTGACCACCCTTGATTCATATGTTGAAGACCTAAACCCCAATGTGATGGCAGTTGGAGGTGGGGCCTTTGGGAGGTAATTAGGTTTGAATGAGGTCATGAGACTAGGACTTCCATGATGGTATTGGTGCCCGTATAAGACAAGAAACCTCTTTTGTTACTCACACTCAAAGAAGAAAGGCCGAATGAGCACACAGCCAGAAACTGTCTGTCTACAAGCCAGGAAGAGGACTGTTGACATAATCCAACTATGCAGCACCTTGATCTTAGACTTCCCAGCTTCCAGAACTGTGGGAAATAAGTGGCTGCTCTTTAAGCCACCTAGTCTGTAGTATTTTGCTATGGTAGTCTGAGATGACTAAGACACATGTTTTTTCAGAGCGGTGAAAAATTCTATCTAATGAGTTCTTAAATAATGCTAGAAAAGGTACCTAATGTAGCTATTGGAGGAATGATATGAGCACACTAAAGATCTAATCAGTAATTGAAGAAGACTTTATTCACTTGCGTGTTCCATTATTTATCATTTTTGCCCAGATACATAATTTCCTTATATGGCAATAGACCATAAGGTGAAGTGCTGAAATGATAAAAATTGAGATGTATCTTACAGGGCTTTTATTTAAAAGAATATACATTTAACATTATGTGGAAACTCTTGGGAAAACCCATTTTAACATGAATTACCAACATTACAAATTTTTCAGGGTCAATATTGCTCAAAATTCCTTAGGTTAATAAAAAATTGACAACAGTAACTTGTCATAAAAGAGGATAGTTGATGAATACATAGAGATAAGAGAAGAAATATATTTGAATTATTTTCTTATAACTATTCTCATACCTCAGTCTTACCACCACCAAAGAAGCAAATGTTTCACTATATTTTTCAAGCAATCTTCCACAAATGATGTCCTGAACAGTTTATGTAGACCTACTTTTGCCCCACCCTGTATTTGGCATACACTTAAAAATGAAATGTGAACAAATATTTTTAAACCAACCAATGACCCCCTTTTTCTTGAGTGTGACAATAGAAGAAAGTCTTTAGCTTCCACTTCGTATATAAATCCTAGGAAAGTATATACATCAGGTACACTTAGTTAACTTAGATATCTCAGATTGTTAACTTCCAGGTATTACATGACATAAGGAGTCTCAGAACTTGAAGAGACACATTTATATCAGTAGGAATTTTATTGCAGTTGTATCCATTAAGATGGGCTAGGCAATGATTTGAGAACAACAACAAAAAATTATTGAATTTATTTCTTCCCATATTCATGTCTAATGCATATCAACAGAGAGTTCTATGCCTCAAAATTATTCAGAAGCCTAGAACCAAGTTAAAGGGAACAGAACTTGATAAGGTACAATTGCCGTTAATGCTTTTATGGAAAAGTTATGTGTCACTTATCTTCACATTTCATTAGCCAAAACAATAAAAATGACCATTTTTTAGTTTAAAGAATAAAGAAGTATCAAGTTTAATTTCACTATGTGTCCAGAAGGGCAACAGGAATATTTGCAAAAGTTCATATATAATATTACAACAATGTTTGAGAAAAACTCTCTTATTTTCATTCTCTACACTCATAATACATTCATGGCATTACTTATACACCAAATGTGTGGAGTTTTTCTTACACCAAATAATCTCTGATTCTCTATATAGCAGTTGGGTGTCCTATAATTAAACTCAAGTCTGTTACTATCTACCTGCAGACAGGGCCAGATCCCACAGGTTAAGGCTTCACTCCCAGAAGACTGCATTACCCCAACCCCCTTTATATGTCATTTGCTACTCCAAGTTATCGCCTGTATTTCTGACCAATCAACTCTCCACCAGAGGTGCCCGTGACCCCTTCCTGGGGTTTAATTTGCTTGAGGGGCTCACAAAACTCAGGAAAACATTTTACTTACTAGATTACTGGTTTTTTAAAAAAAGGTATAACTCAGGGACAACCAGGTGGAAGAAATGCACGTGGCTAAGTGTGTGGGATGAGGTACAGAGTTGCCATGCTGTCCCTGGGCAGACTACTGTTCCAGCACCTCCAACCTGTCTGCTAATCTGGAAGCTCTCAGACCCTGTGGAGGCTTCATATGTCAGAAAAATGGGTTAAATCATTGGCCATTAGTGCTTGATTTGTCCTCTAGCCCCTTTCTCCTCTGTGGAAGTGAGGGGGTGAGAATGAGAGTTCCAAACCTCTAATCACATGGTTGGTTTCCCTGGCAACCAGCACCCATCCTTAGGGGCTTTTTAAAAGTTATTTTATTAACATAAATTTAGATGTGGTTGAAAGAGACTTTTTATGAATAACAAAAAAACACCTGTTTTACCTTTATCTCTCTGGAGCTATTTTAGGAATTGAGGACAAAAACTAAATTTTCTAACAAATGGGACCCCTGTAGCTCTAATTACTTAGGAAATTACAAGAGTTTGGGAAACTATGAACCAGGGACAGGGATGAAAACAAATATGTATTTCTTCTTATAATATATGATATCCCAAATAATAACAGAAAATTAGAACTGATGTGACAGAGATATAACTATGTCAATTAGAAATTTGAATATATAGCCATGAAAAAAGACAACTGTGTCAGGTTATTTGTTTAAAACCTCATTCTACTGAATCCAAGGAGGTAAATCTAAGATTCTAGATCACCCACTGCAGAGTATTTGGAGGAAGATGAGTAGCAGGTTGAGGTAGAATGCTCTGGAACACCAATGTTTGGATGAGCAAAGTAGGCAACAAGAAAAACTGAGGAGAAAATGTGAGAGTTCCAGAAGAGCTGGAGTATTTTTGAACCAAGGAAGTGGAAAATGTGTAGAAATAGGGAGTCATCAACAGGGTCAAGTGCAGCAGAGCACTCCAGGAAGCTAAGGGTTAAAAAGGGACAATCGCAGAAGGCACTGTGGGAGGTCTTTGGTGGCTTATCCACATAGCACCTCAGTGCACCTCAAACCCAAACTCACAACTCTAAAGCCATCATCCTTCTATCTAATCATACTCTTCCTCCTACATTTGCTATTTTAATTTTTTGGCATCCAGCCACAAAGCTAGAAAGCTGAGAATAATTATATGCTCCCAGAACACCCACATCTACTCAATGTCATGCAAATTTCTATTCCTGAATATTTCTCAGATCCCACTCTCCTATCCATCTGTACCCCACAGCCCTAATTTGAGCCCTCATTAGCATTTGCCTGGACTATTTTATAACCTCTTAACTACTCTCCTTGCCTCTGGACTTCTGTCTGTAGATCTGTATAGGTTGTCTATGTCTGCATAACAAATTATTTTAAAATTGTATAACTTAAAATAACAATCAACACTTATTATCTCTCACAGATCCTGTGGGTCAGGAATTCAAGAGAAAGTTCTGTCTTAAAGTTGTAGTTAAGATATTGGCTGGGCCTGCAGTTGTCTGAGGCCTTGACTGAGGCTAGACGATCCACTTCCAAGGTGGCTCCCACACATGGTCCCTGTATCTCACAGTTGGTGGTGGGAAGCCTCAGTTTCTCTATGGCAGTCATCCCCACAGATTGGCATGGATCACCTCATGGCCTGGGAGCTTGGCTTCCACAAGAACAAGTGATCTAAGATGTCATGGAAGAGGCTACATTTTCTTCTATGACCTAGCCTCAGAAGTCACCTGTACCATAGTTTGTTGATTATACAAAGTCTATTTGGAGAGAGGCGACTACAAAAGGAAATGAATACCAGAAGGTGTTGAGAGTTTAGCTAAGCTGCTGTATGGTATTGTGGCCTCAGCCTCTGTTTTGTTTGTCCAAGATGTATGCAGGGTCCTTCCACTGACACTGGCCCCCTTAAGCAAGTGCCCTAGATATTGTAACAGCCCACAGTGTCACAAGCAAATGAAATTTTCTGATATGACTTCCCCGATAACCCTCAAGATCAACATTCTTCTTTGCCTTCCAGCACTTCTTATCTCCTTAGGTGAGACCTGTGCAGGGCTTATAAAACTTCATTCTTTTCATTTAAATTAACCAATCCATACCTAGCTAGGAAGCCCCAAAGCACTCTGAAGTGAACCATAATAAAGGCATTTGTTGCAGCTGTTGTCTTTGTCTGAACTCTGCCTTGACCTTCTTGTGTGGCCTTTTGAAATGTGCCATGGACTTCCTCTGGGGTCCTGTGAGTAATAAACTTCTCTATTTCAATTTCTCTTATTATCTGTTGTTGAAACTGGGCCCACTATCTAGCACCTTGTGGTCTACTTAACAAATGCTAATTTAATGAAGTCATAATAGAAGATCCAAATCATCTATCAGGGCTGTCCAACCTATGGTCTGTGGGCTGCATGCAGCCCGAGATGGCTATGAATGTGGCCCAACACACAATTGTAAATGTCCTTTAAACCTTTTTTTTCTCATCAGTTTTCATCAGTGTTTCTGTATTTAATGTGTGTTAAATACAGACATTAAATATAGCTCTTCCTCTTCCCGCATGGCCCAGAGATACTGAAAGGTTGGACACTCCTGCAAGGGATTGAGGCCAAAATGTTGGACACAACTGCCAAGAAGGAAATGAGGCCTCCCACGACCAACTGTGACATATACAAAGGATGTGTGGGAGCCACCTGGGAAGTGGATCCTCTAGCCTCAGTCAAGGCCTCAGACAACTACAGTCCCCGCCAACATCTTAACTACAACTTTATGATAGCACTTTCCCTCAAATTCCTGATCTACAGGGTTTGTAAGATCTAGATTCTGGATCATCTTGGAGACTGGCTACCCTAACATCCTCTTCACTGCTATCTGAGTGATCGCTTCAACTTGTATCTGCTGATTCAAAGTGGAAGTGGTGACAGTATGGTATGGTCAGGGCCACCGTGCAGCATGGTGAAGGTTTAGCACAGTTGCAGAGAATGGGAGAGAAAGCAGTATGTTCCAGTGGACAAGCAAAGAGATTTGTTGAGTTGTATTGAGAATTTAGCTGAAGACTATGAATCTGTAGTGATATCAGTTTGATTGTTCAGAATGTTTTCTTTGTGATGCTAAACATTCTAGCCGTAGAAGAATGGAGCATAGATTTTGGGGTCTGAAGTAGTGTTTGGACTTTAACAGGAACATACAGTGTAATAAGAAAAATATCTAGGACTTGGGCTGCTGGTGAGGAATTCAAGTCATTAACCATGGCTCCCAGACTGAGTAGAAAAATAAATGAGTTTAGGGAAAAAAAATGATAATTTGGGTGAAAATGGAATTATCAGGGAAAAAAATAGAGTAATTAAGGGACTTGAGAGAAACATAGAACACCAAATGTATATTTAAAGGCATCAGTGAATGTGAAAAACTTCAAAAGACAGACCAGAGTGGGGACTGGAGTTCAAGGTGTCAGATGCAGAAGGGTTCTGGTTTAAAACATGTCTATACTGTGGTCATGGGTGTAGGAGGCTAGAGGGTAGTGAAAGTAAAGGCCTCTGTAATTCAGAAATTCAAGGAACTGATAACCTAGAGTATTGGAAAAGTCGTCTACGTGGACATTAGTAGGTGTCAGTGTTATTTTGTATGATAGAAGGGCATGGCACAGGGAAGTAAGCTGTGAGTGAGGTACCACGGTCTAGGATAAATATCAAGGGGTTAGTAGGAGACAGCAACCAAGAAGGTAGAAGCCAGAATATTGAGATGCCAAGGGTCTTCGTGCAAAGGTAGAGAAACAAGAGTTTGGACGAGCCCCTGAGAAGCTGTGAAGCTGTGGGAACACCAGTGCCATCTGTGTCCTCATAACCAGTTAATGGCAGCAGGATTTGGCTGGCTTCTGCTGCTGTGTGACAAGGAGGAATCAACATCTTCCACGGATGCTCTTCTAGGGAGATGATGACTTTGTGCAGGCATCTAGTCTTACTTCAGACAAAAATAGGTAATGATCACTCTGTGAGGATGTGCTTAGGACGGTGCATGTGTACCCGTAAGAGAGGTTAATTACCATGGAATAGGAATTTCAGAGAGTACAGTTGAAAATTTTTAGAGAAAGGAAACAAGTGGAAGAATGGGCTAGTAAAAAGAATGCAACACTGAGATGTCTGGGAATGAGAATGGGGCAAGAGAGGAGACAAAGCTTGAATTTCAGACAGTGACATATCGGGATGGAATCTGAGGCAAAGTGGGAATTGCTGTCCTTGTGGTTGCAAATGAAATCGGGCATGAGGTTCGGTGGAGACAGAAGAATTGGTTTTGAAATTGTGTTTGTGACAACAGCATTTGAGTAGACTCTCCCAGATCAGGGAAGTCTGAAATGTTCCAGGGGAGTCTTAGGGGCCTCAGCCTCAAGTGTCCAAGGGAGGCGAAACTCCTACCTAGGAAGGGCCTGAGAAGCTCAAGACTGAGGAAAATTTGAATCAATGGGCAAGGAGTACGCATTTAAATCTCAATATGACCTGTACTGTAGTTAACAATATAGTGCAATGTCAGTTTCCCAGTTTCACTACTGTACTGTATTACAGAAGATTATATTATTGGGGAAAGCTGAATGAAGGATACACAGAACTCTCTGTATTACTTTTATCAATTTTCTACAAGTTGACAATTATTTCAAACTAAGAAGTTAACAAAAAGGGAGGCTATATGGCATCATCTCGGGGGGTGGATCTTAGTCTTAAAATGGAGAAAGCACACACACTTCATTTGTGGGATTCAATAGGAGGCTATAGGCAGTTGAAGGAGATGTCTTTACAATTGTTTCCAAGTGACTAGAGACTAGAGGGGTCTCATTCAAATCTCAGCAGAGGGGAAACACAGGAAGCTTGCTCTGTGAGTCTCATTAAAAGTAGAACAGAAGTTTCATGAGGATAGTGACTCTTTTCTTGCCTAGGTGACTGCAGCGTCTCCACCACTTAGGACAGTCAGTATTTGGTGCATGAAGGTGCTCTTTGGTTAAATGAAGAACTGAATGAATTATATCTTAGAAATAAATATAGTGGTATAGGTTCTAAAAGGTCATTTATCTATTTTTTGTCATGTTTTCCTCAGTTTATTTTCTAGGAACTCAAAGTTACCCAATATGGCCACTATTGTCTCAAGAAAGATGAATAAATGACTTCTGAAATCCATCCTCAATATTTTTGAGAAAGAATTAAAATGATTCTATAGGAGGATAATATCTTGCTTAGGAAATAAAAGAGATGCCCTCTTTTTATGGGACTGTAGTGCTTTTAACAAGCTGCCTAATAAAACCTCTATTTCCTTTTTAAAAGAGAAGCTCACACAACTCTGTCTAGTAACCTCTGTCCTAAACAACCACTTAGCTTTTTAATAGGGAGAGAAAAACAATAGCTACCATTTGTTGAACACTTATATGGCTTGGCATGGTGATGAATAATTATATGCATCATTTTATTTAATTTTCCCAACAATGCTCTGCAGTTATTAGGTCTGTTTTACAAGTTAAGAAAATGAGAAACAGAAAGGTTACATAAACTATGGTCACATGGCAATAGCGTGAAGGAATCAGGATTTATATGTAGTCTGACTCTGGATGCCTGGACTAAGAAAAAAAATATTTTTTTATTAAGGTGTAATTTACATACAGAATAATTAATTACTTTTAGTGTCTTGCTCTTTGAGTTTTGGCTAATGCATATAATAGAGTAACTACCACCACAATCAACATTTGGAATATTTCCATCACTGCAAAAAGATCCCTCTTGCTACTCTGTCATCAGCTGGCACATTCAGCCCCTGGCAACCACTGATCTGAAAAGTCAACACCTCGTCTTAGATCCCTAATGGAAATGAAGTCACAGGGTAAACCACTGCCCTTAAAAATTGAAGAGAAAGACGTGTGGATAGAAGACCACACTTTATCACAGTAGAAATCCACACCAGACAAGACATAGACTGGGAGAAACTATTTGTAAAAACTGCATCTAATAAAGATATTGTCCAAAACACAAACAACTCTTAAAACTCAACAATAACTGAACAACCAAAATGATTCAAAATTGGACCAAAAGCCTTAACAGACACCTTGCCAAAGAAGATATACAGATGGCAAATAAGCATATTAAAAAATGCTCCACATCTTATGTTACCAGGGAAACGCAGATTAAAACAATGAGATCCCTCTGCTGTCCCATCAGAATGCTGAAATCCGAACGCGGACACCACTGAGCTCTGGGGAGGACGTGGAGCAGCAGGAAGTGTGACCCGCTGCAGGTGGGAAGACGAAGTGGCGCAGCCCCTTTGAAAGACATCTTATGCTTTGTAATAAAACCAAACAGACTCTTACCACATGATTTAGCATTCACACTCCTTGGTATTTACCAAAAAAGAGTTGAAAACTTATGTCCACACAAAGACCTACACACGTACATTAATAACTTAAAAGTTGGAAGCAAATGAGGTGTCCCCCACTAGGTACAAGTTGTCCTTTGGTAGATGAATGGATAAATAAATGGTGATACCGCCACACAGTTGGCTATTATTCTGTTCTAAAAAATAAAGGAGCTATCAAGTCTTAAAAAGACATGAAGTATATTAAATGAATATTACTATGTGAAAGAAGGAACTCTGGAAAGGCTACATCCTACATGATTCCAACTATATGACATTCTGGAAAAAGCAAAACTATGGTGACAGTAAAAACAGCAGTGATTTTCAGGGATTAGGGAGAAGAAATGGATGAATAGGTGAAGCACAAAAAAATATGTAGGTCAGTGAAACTACTTGGTATGATATTATAATGATGGATACATGTGTTATACATTTATACAAGCCCAGCGAATTTACAGTACCAACAGTGAACCCTAATGTAAACTATAGACTTTGGGCAGTAATGGTATGTCAGTGTGAGTTAATCAATTGTAAAAAATATACTACTTTGGTAGGAGACACTGGGCATTAGGGATGCTATGCATGAGAGGACAAGGGGATGGTGGAACACTCTCTACCTTCCGCTCAATTATGCAATAAACCGAAAACTGTTCTAAAAAATAGAGTCTATGTTTTTAAAAAAACCTAAGCAAATTTAAACAAACAAACAAACAAGCAAACATATATACTACCCCACTATTAAAAAGCAGCAGGACTTCATGGCTAAGGGCAAAGGCTCTGGTATGAGGCTATCTGAATTTGGCATTGATGGTGCTGTATACTACCTGCAAAATGTTGGGTTCTTTTTCTATTGGACTGGCCCAAATGTTCATTTGTTTTTTTTCATAAAATGACTCTACTAGTACTTAGTTGTCTTTAACCTTGTTGGAAACAATTGTGTTAGATTGTACGCCCATGACAGCTGTCATATCACTGTGCATTTTTAAAAAACTTACCAAAATTGGAGAATTTTTGTGTAGCCATTTTAGTACTGCACATGGAAGAAAATGCACCACATCTTTGGCATATCATGCTTTATTGTTTCAAGAAAGGTAAACACACAACTGAAATGTAAAAAAGATTTGTGCAGTATGTGGAGAAGCTACGACTGACTGAACGTGTCAAAAGGGGTTTGCAAAGTTTCCTTGGAGATTTCTCACTGGACGATGCTCCAAGGTTGGGTAAGCCAGTTGAAGCTGACAGCAATCAATTTGAGACATTAATTGAGACATCAAACACAGGAGAGGGCCAACATACTCAAAATATCCAAATCAATAAAGTTATTGATGAAAATAAAAAATGTTTTTTATTTTACAGAAAAAAAACTAAACAGACTTTTTGGCCAACCTCATAGCTTCCCTGTGTCTCAGCTTCTTCATGAAAAAACAGGGCACCGAAAATGTTGTTGGTGATCACTACTGAGCATCTGCACACTGCTTAGAGTAGTGCCATTTAAAGTTTACCTGTTATTATTGTTTCATTTCAGGATTGTGGTGAAAATTAGTAAGAGAAAATAAGCAAAGCATATATAGTAAATGCACAGTAGCTTTGCACTTCTAAATAAACTGCCGGCCTGCAGACTGTGTCTTGGGCTCTGTTTTCAAGGAAACCCAGCTTCAACCAAGCACCTACTATGTGCCATTACTGTGTCTTCATGAACAAAAACTTAGTGAAGCAAGAATTTAATGGAAATAGTTAATGTTCTACTCCAGAGACATTGATCACAGAATAAAATGTTTCCATCTTAACAGTCTTTAAAAAAAATACAAAACTCCCTGAAGTTTAAGACTTGGCTTTGAAAACTAAGATTAATAGCTCACAACTCTACATTCATAAAAATGAGATACCTTCTACTATTGTAAAGTGCAGCCTTTTGATACAAATGTTTTACAAGTCCCCAATATAGCGTATATGAATAGACATCAACACATGGGCAAACAGGAGCCTTAAATGTGTCTGTCATAAAAGGCGTGGCAGACAAAGCAGGGCTGGGAGAATAGGAGAACCCTCATTTCTCCTTTCCTTGTGATCAATGGAAGCCCAAAGCCCAGAATTCCTCCACATTCCCAAGTCATTGGTGCTTGCTCAGTAAGGACTGCAGATTTGAATTTGATCTGAGAGAGTTTCTCTTTCTGCACACTATGTTTTGCTTCTCCTGGGTCAAACAGCCTTGTGGAATCCAGGTGTCACTCTAAATGGTTAACAGAAGTGTCTGTCAAGGACCCTACATGAAATGACTCCGAAATAGCCAAGTTCTTAGAACAAGCTCTAAACAAGGGGGGCCGGTGTTGGGATGGCAGGCACGGAGCAGGCGGTACATCACTCCTGGTCCTAGAGTTCCTCCTCACTCGGCAGGGCAGTCACGGTTCTGAGGAGTTGGGGAGTGGGGAACGTGTGCTACAAGATGACTGATCATCACAAGCCCTCTGGCTTCCCGAAGAAATTGACCTGTGTGGAAGGCTGAAGGAGTGGATCAGAAACGGGGCAGGACATTCCATTTTGCTGGAATACATCCCTGCTTGGAGTCAAACTCTGCAGTTGCCCTTACGATGTAATCAGTCCACTGCCTTCCTTCATAATGCCACCGAATGAGCCTGCTCCCGGGGAAATCAATGATGTCGGCTCTGTGGGGAGTACGCAAGCTCTGGCCTGAAAAAAAAGCCGCCCCAAACCACCCAGCTCTTCAGTAAAGGCGGGAAAACTCATGTCCTAGACTGCACCCACTGACATCTCTCTTTCCTGGCCTGCACATGGTGAGGCCTGTGTGTCCTGGCACAATGAAGGTCTCATGGATTCGCAACCATTTGTTAGTTCAGAAGACAGATTCCTGGTGCAGCACGCTCAGGAGTATCTCCCTGTAATGGCCTATTTTTGGTGAACTTGTCTATTAAGTGACAGCCCAGCACCTGTGTAAGCTGAGCCAGGTCCCCAGGCTGAGCAGCTGCTGTTGTCTGCCATTATTGCCTGATTTTCCCCTCTGCCTGACCTTCAACCGCTTTGTTGCCTGGAGCAATGTCACCTTATTCCTCACACATGCTCCCACCAGACCTGGCAGTTCTCTCATGTAGACTGTGATGAGAAGTCGAGCCCCAGCATCCCCAGCCAAGGTTGCTTCCATTCGACAACATTACATCACCTTCAAAAGGCTCCATGGCCAGAAGATCCTTCAGGTATTCAAATAACACCTTTATTAAGAAATTTACAAATATGCATATTAAAAAAACCAACAACACCTATACCTCTGTTTTTGCCTGGCCTGCCAGGCCCTACCTTCCTTACCAGCATCTGCCCCCAGTCCAGCCAGCCAGAGGCAGGGACTCAGGTTTGTGCAGGAGCACCAGCCTCTCCACTAAGCGATCTACACCCCACCCCCACCCCAGCATGGAAGAGAAGAGAGTCATGAAAACCTGCCTTCAAGAAACTTGCCTTGGATTTCTGTTTTTGGCCTGTATTCATATTCTAACTTTGTCTCCTTTATTTAAGACTGTATTTTTCTACTGTATTCAACACTACTAAACTACTATGGACAAAGGTCTTGACCAGGCCCTATGAGTTATAAAAAAATTCAGTACCATAGGAACTCACTAACTGATGTTTCTGAAAAGTTAAATAAAAATGCATCTTTTTCCATATCGCTTAAATCGGATTTGGAGGCTGATTTATTAGGATGAACTGAAATTTGAAATTGACCATGAATCAAGCAAGCTCTTGAAAACCCAGATTGATTTTCTATAAAGAAAGAGAAATTTTGGCACCACAAGGCCAATTGAACTGAACAAAATAAATCACGAGTTGTCTGATTTGTATTCATTTAAACATAGAAAATGTTACTAAAATTTAAAAGGAAGAAACAATCTGGAAACAGGAAAATATGAAGAGAACAAAAATTAGGGGGGTGGTGAAGGACGCATAGAACTTTCAGGACTTTAAATTCCCCCGTGTTGGACTGAGGTCTATTGACATACTAAGAAATCCTACCTAAATTAAAGCAGGCCAATTTAACAACAAAGAAAGTTGATTATCATGCCCAATGATAAAAGTCCCCAACAGATTGTAGATCCCTTCACCCGGACACGTTTTCCCAAGGTGTCCAAGCCTGACCCAACGCAGCCAGACCATGGGCAGTGCTCTCCCCTTCCACATCACACTGTTCCCCACCTGTATCTGGGTTCCTTGTCACCCAGGTGGATCACAGCTGACTGATGCGACATGGTCTGTTTCATCTCAGTTTTCTGGGCTCTTCCACTCTCTTTTTGGATGAGCAATGGGCTCTATGTATTGATTCCAATTTGCAAAGAAAAGAACTGCCTGCGTTTCCAGACTGGGACTGACCTCACGAGTGTTTACTCATGAGGCTGAGTCGGCAGGACTCCAGCCCCCTTCTATTGCTTGTTTGTATGGCATAGGGATAGTCCAGAACGTCCTCTGTCGACAAGAACATTACTCATGCCTTGCATCTCCCTGGTGTAAATTCTGCCAATTTAGCGATCACTTTTATGAGTTGGTACTGAGCACTCCTACACATTTGGGTACCAGCCCCTTATTCTCCTGCGCCTTTTCTCCCAGAACATTTTTTAAATTCACGATCAATCTATTTCTCTTCCTTTCTATATCTGAGCAAGACCAAATGTGAGCTTGTACTTTTGAAATGACGTTAGAAAGAATAACAATCTCATTTACTCACGTGTGACTTCAACACACATGCATGCAAACACAGTGAAAAGGAGCCAGATGTATCTAGCATTTATCTCTCTGGAGTTGACGGGCTTCGGTGGTGATCTTAGCATGATCACATCTTATAAATAACACATTACCTTCACCGTTAGACACTGGAGCTTCGTGATTTGTTATCTAGCACTGCCTTTCTCACCTGTTATTCCTCCCTCTTTCATGTTCCTGTCCGGGAGGAGATTTCATTTTTAAGACATGGATAAAATTGATGCATAAAATTAGGAGCAGCACTTTCATTTTCTCTTTTATGATCCAGTTAGAGGTATGCAAATACCTGTGGCCCGATGACTTTGATTTTAGAGCCAGGCATCACGAGACTGGGAGAAGGAAGGATGCAGGGTAGCAAAGTGCCAAGGGCTGCAGTTTCTGCTCTGCAGCCTGAAGACTGCTGAGCCAGGTTCTGCACACCTGCTCCCTGGGCCTGAGCAGGAGGTACAGGTCAAGAGGTTAGACACGGGATGTTTTCCCAAGGAATAAATGCACAGTGATCATCCTCTTACCTTCGGCTGTGTAGCGCAGAAAGGGAAAAGGGAGAAGTTGATTGTTCCAGTAGTAAAAATGGTTCTTTGATATGTCGGCAACAGGGAGCTGTGTAACCAAGTCGTGGTCTATGCACCTGATGGACTGTTATGCAGGCTTTTAAAGGGAAAGTTCGAAGACTATCAAGTGACCTGGAAAATGACTATGATAAAATTACAGTCTAAAAATCAGAATGTCCAGTTTCATCAACACTATGATTATTGCAGTAAGACGGAAGGAATTTGGAACCAGAAAAAGAAAATATAGGTAATTTTTATATGCATGGAACTGGAAATTTTTTTCTTTATATATATTTATAACATTTGTTATAGGACAATTGCATTGTTTTTTAAAATGCAGCCTAGACACATGATTTGATTTGAACCCAGTCTTCAGTGGTTGTATCATTAAATATTTCTGTTTTTAAAGCCATGCATTTGATAGGAGAACACACCCTGTTTCTCCATTTCTTTTAAATCCCCAGAACCTGTGAGCAAG
Source organism: Carollia perspicillata (assembly GCA_004027735.1). Taxonomy (NCBI): domain Eukaryota; kingdom Metazoa; phylum Chordata; class Mammalia; order Chiroptera; family Phyllostomidae; genus Carollia; species Carollia perspicillata. Next base: position 30,745 of record PVKM010004174.1, read on the forward strand.
ATGAGTTTATAAAGTATCATAACTTTACAAAATTTATAATAGAATCTTTGAAGTACAAGCATAACAGATTAGAACTAATATATACAAATTTCTCGTTAAAACAAAAAATGGCCTTTCATGTTTCTCTAAATAGTGTTGATTTTGAAATAATTTTTTTTTTAGAAAAGCTTCAGATTTACAGAAACATTAGGAAGGTACTAGAGAGCATTCTGCTCTGTCCTGTAATTGGTTCTCTATTACTAACGCTTCACATTATCATGCTTTATTTGTTACAACTATGAATTCAATACTGATACTTTATTAACTAAAGTCCAAACTTTATTCACTTTAAAAAATTTTCACCTAGTGCCCTCTTTCTGTCCCAGGCTGCTATCCAAGACTCTACATGACATTGACTTGTTGTATCTTTAGGCTCTCATGGCTGTGACTTTCTTGCTCGTGAAAACTTAGCTGTGGTGAGTGTTGGTCAGGTGTGTTCTAGAATGCTCCTCAATGGTGATCTTTCCGGGGTTATGACTTAAAAAAAACACACAGAAGTTCCACTTTCACCACTTCGTGTCAAGGGTGCACATAGCGTCGGCATGACTTACCCTGTCGGTGTTCACCATGACCACCTGGCTGACATAGCAAAAGACCTTTCTTTTCAAAGCATTTCACAGCTTAAGCACCTTCCAGAAAAGAACTTGGTAAAAAATGCACAGACAATAGACTGCCCGGAAACAAAAAAAAGCCAGAACAAAACATAGCAAGATTCTCTAACCTGTGACTCTCAGAATTTATTAAGGAAGAATACATCACTCTTTATGTGGGTTCTCCTGTTCTCTGCCTCATACACCCCGCGCCCCAGCCTTCCCTGCCTTGACACCCATATCTGTTTTCACTGCAGATTAGTGAGATGCTTACGTTTATATCATTCCAGAGACTAGAATGCCTCCACAGCCATTTCATGTTCTGACGTTAAATTTTGCCCTGGGAAGAGACAAGCCCAGTTTTTATGTAAAGGTGGAGATTGTGCAAACAAAGACACCTCTCTTTCCTACTGACGGAATAAATGAAAATCACAGTTGTCAAGTCAAAAGTGTGCTGTCAGTGATGAGTGCCGACCGTGGGAGCCTCTGCAGGTCTGCGGGGGGACGGAACTTTGCCGTGAAGAGAGGCACTGGGGAGCAGTGCTGTTAAGCAGCCTCTCCAATAGTGTTATTTCTCTCTAATATCCGATCCATTGAGCTTACTCAATAAAAGTGTCCAATAAATAACCGAATATTTTAATAATTGTTATTTCTCCCTACTCGCTGATCCATTGAGATTTCTTAATAAAAATGTTCGAGAAATAACCGAATATTTGAATAGCGAACAGATGGAATATTAAAAATGAAGTGCCCTAGAGAGATCAGTCACTGTCAGCCCTGCTGCAGGCCTTTCTAAGAAATGTGCTTTGCCGGAGCCTTTGCTCTATGAAGCCTTAACTCGCTCATGAGCTGTGCCTCACACGCTGAGATTGGACAAGCCGCACCCACGGACAGCCACTTTACAGACTAATCACAGCCTACTCAGGCTGTGGCAATTTGGAATAAGAAACAAGGAAGGGGTTGCCAAGAAGCAATTTTACTCGTGCTGTCAAATTGCCACAGGTTTGAGTAAACCAAAATCACGTGCAAGGTGAAGTCGCCAAGTGCCATAGAAAACAGAGAAAAAGCTGTCAGGGCGAGAGTGTCCCTGAGAGAGAACGAGTCAGAGAGGCTGTGAGAGGGGACAAGAAAGAGGCCAACAGAGAGACACTAAGGCCTTAAACCAGGCAACATCTAGGGCCTTATGACCTCTGATTCATTGTTTTTTTTTTTTTTCCTTATAAAATAAAGTTTATTTAGAAAGTCACAGAAGTAGAGGTGGCCGTCGAAGAAGTAGATTCTGGAAACAAGTTACAGAGGCAAAAGAAGGCCCTTATTGCTTAGGGGAAAGAGAGAGGCGAGGAGAGCACACCTGGGGAAAGGGGTGGGAAAGGCAGAGGTGTGCTCCACAGAGAGGGCAGAGCCTCTGATTCACTCTGATCTGTGTGGGTATTTCAGACAACACCTGGCCCTCTTCCCTGAAGTCGAGCCTTTATTCCTTTAGGGTTCAAAGAACACTATCTAGAGCAGTAATGTTCTGTGGGCCCCTGGCACACTTACAAACTGTTGTATTTTTCAAACTTGAATAATTGTTCTTGCAAAAAGCATTTTTAATGTATTATGACTATGTATCCTCTGGTCAAAGTTCCCAGTTTATTATTTCCCAAGAAGTTTTTATACATAGTTCAGGAAATAGAAGGAAGATGAAAACCATGCAGGGAACACACCCCTGCCTTTCGCAAGGCCAGCCTGGAGCTCTTTTCCCAGGTCATGACCACACTCCTCTTCCTCCATCCGGATGGATCCCACTGAGAAGCTCTGAAGTCCAAATTATGTGCCTGCTGGTGCATCAGTGTGTGCATCATCATTCCTGGGCTGCCGTCCTTACTCATGTACAGGCATGCATCTTCCCCATCACGAGGGAGGTTTTTACGAGAGCAGTTATGTGCGTGTTGCACAATACCAACACTGTTATTTGTTATTTTATGACTGTGCAAAAACATGACCGAAGAGCTTAAAACACGCCACAGGTAGAATGTTAATGCTTAGTGACAGATTCATAAAACATTAATTAAAAAGTAATTGCTCTTCAGAATAACAGAATCTTTAAAAATAAATATTTGAATAATTATGCTACTCTTGAACATAGCTTCTACTTCTTATCCATATTACATTTGTTGATGCTTCCTCAGTATTCAGCTTTCTAAATAGAGAAAAAAATAAAACCAACTAATATAGAAGTATAATTATGAGCCTTCAATGAAGTTTTAAAAGCAACTATTCTTTTCTTGTAATGGATAAAGGTTGGCTTTTTTTGTGTGCTTTATGAGTGTGCTGAGCATAACATTTGAAAGCATTTAATTAGGGCATACTTTTCCCTGAAAACCAGAATTATATAATTGCATTAGATTAGATTTATATAGTTGTATCAATTATATAATTGAATGGAATTAGAGTTTTTCTTGAGATCAACATACCAGCAAATAATGGCTAAGTGTGCTTGGTATTGAAATGGATTTTTAATTCAAATTTGCTTTTTAAGTAAAACCTAACCAAAAACCAGACCAATATGTCAAACAGACGGAGTGAGAAACTGGTAAAACTAGATTATTGAGTTGAATTTATTCTCATGGTTGAAGTTGAGTTTCCCCTAAACCTGAAACAAACTTTACATTTTAATTACTAAAATCTAAGAGAGTAGTAGTATAACGAAAAGAACAGGAAATTTCCATGTTTCACTGGGATGACTCCGGGATGGCCTGCGGTGTTGAGAAGAGCACCCACATGACAGTGCGCACGGATGAACAGTGGTTAATGGAGGAGGAGGGTAGCTGCACAGGGAGGTAGTTGGGTCGGGTGTGTGAACTTTGCAAACCATGAAAGCCAAGAGCCACTGTGTATTCAATGCTTTAATTATGTATCCAATGGTTCTGTTATAGAGGGATTGTGAGCATCTAACTTGAGTTATTCTTTGACCCAATAACACCTCAAACTCCTTTCATCCAGCACTTTTCATACCTCAGTTCTACATTTGCTTTGTTAATCAGAAGTCAGCATACACTTTATTTACGGGGGGCACACATAAGTCTACCTATTTGAACTGGTGGAATTATACCTGTTGAACACTGAAGTGCTATATATACAGACCCGGGTCCTATAGTCCCTTCCTTGCATATACAGGGTTTGGCTGAAGCAATGGCTGCTCAGTGTGGTTGGTAGGGTAACAATATGGGTGTGATAATTTATAGTCTTAATTGGAACATTTCCCCTAAAATTTCATATGGTGTGCTTGAGTGTGACATTATTATGTTATAGAATTACATGCTTATGATTTTGTAATAAAATAGGGGCATTATTTGTGCCAGACCCTGTATATAAACCTTGTTTTGCCCACCCCTGTATAGATAATTGTATACAATCACATTACCAAAACAAAACTGTCCTCAGCTACTACACACACACACGCACATCGCATTTGTGTTTATTTCTAAGCATTAGAATCTGTATTCATCTGTCTGTGCCATTTTCTCGGGTGTGCTCATGGGTTAAAAGCACCTTCTTCCCTTCCCTTTCCTTGGAAGCTGCCCACGGTGCCTGAGATAGTGCTGGGCCCACGGGGACAGTTCAGTAAACACCGTGGTCCCTAAGAGACCATTAAGCTGTCTCTACCTTTCTAAGAATATGGGAAGAATAACAATTTTCTTTTATTTGTTTAAAACTGAGAGGTTCATGGTTTCTGTCTTTACTTTGTGTAACACGTGTTATCTATGATGCTCTCACATCAGGAGATCCTTTGTTATTTTCAGCATTTCATTCTTCTAGGATCCTCTCACATTATAAAAGTGATGAAAATCATTGTGAATATTTCTGTGGAACACAAGATACAAAGTCTTGTGAAACTTCACTTTTGCACCAATGGCATTTGCACTTTTTTTCTCTAATGCTTCTTAGACTTTTCGAGTAAAGTAGCTCCAAGTGGCAGGAGGTCGTGAACACAAAGCATGAACCCCCCAGTCTCCAGGTAGAACTTAAAGCAAGCCATTAGAAGCTCAACATTTCTTGGGTGGTTTTTGCTTTGTCTTGTTCAATTCTCTCTGCTTATAATATATATTCACATTTGAGTTAATATAATTACCTCTAAACCTTCATACCAATGTGGGCTCTCCCAAGAGACATGTCTTGTACTTCTTTGAGCTGGCTGCATTCCTGCAGATGTCTGCCCTCCTGTTTGAGAAGTATGAGCTAAGACTATCAGAAAACAGACTCTCTTGCTATGTTTAAAAGAATAAGTTACCTCACCTATGATTTTAGCCAGTAATTACATGTGATTTAAATATACAAAGAGAACTACCAAGTTTTTGGCATACTATGCTGAAAACTTCTGACTGAATTTTTGTTACGAAATATGAGATGGGTTGTTTTTGTAAGCTTTGCCTACACACTATTTAGAAATAATAATAATAGTAATTTAAAACATTATTGTAAAGATAGTACTGTGAGTGGCTAAAGGCAGGTCCTGGGGTCAGTTTTTGTTCCTGGCTTTACCGTTCACCTACTGTGTGACTGCACATGTCATTTTGCCTTCTGTGCTCAGTTTCTTCATCTATAAAATGGGAACAAGAGTACCACGTATAAGTCAGGTTGCAATGATTATTAAATTAGTAAATATATGTAAAGTTCTTTGGATGTTGACTAGTGTTACAAAACTATTGGATAAAAACTTACATATGTAAGTGAAGTTGATCATATATTGAGATGTGTCTTATTAAAGAACCTGCTTCAATGCAGAGTTAATTAAAGAACTTGGTTATTAAAGGACTTGGAGGGTAGAACTCAGGCCTTGCATTTCCGTGTGAGTTAGAACACCAAAAACTGACCTGTCTCCCACCCTCCCCATCAAACTCTAACAGCAGATTACAGTCCACTATCACCCCTAACTCTGTCCCAAAAGATAAGCCATGAAGCCACTGGAAAGAGTTCATCCATGCTGACATCATTTATTCTTTAGAAACTCGGTTCTTCGCCTGAGGTGGAAGTGTGCTGGGCAGCGCTGTCAGGAAACACAGCTGAACAGGCTGTGTTTTTCCGGTGCTGTCTTGTCTCTGCAGATTATTGTTCCAGGGTATATGTTTTTTTTTGTTTGTTCCCACATTTGGACTGGGAAACTTTAACCTTTTCGAAAAGACAATGATGAAGATGCTTGTTGACATTGACCTCAGAGACTACCTTTCAATGGAACCACTGGCCATTGGTTGTTTTTCCATCACCTCGGTCCTTTATTATCTCCTGGTGATGTGGATATTTTCCACTGTATGGACAGCCTAGCAACCAGTCTTTGGGAGCCCTGTTTACACTTTTTATAAGAAGCCCAGTTTTCAGCTGAATCTGCTCCCACTACAGCACATAATATTTCAGAATGAAAAGGGCCTCATTATGGTTGTAAGAACATGCAACAGAAATAAGTTTTGTGCATAATAGCAAAACGTAGATCTTGTGTACATAAAAGGACAATGAGGACAAAGCTCTCTTGTTGATGTTTATACCCTTGAACATCTTGAATGAGAGAAGAACCATGAACATTTAGAGTTTAAGGAGCCCAATGATGGAAGACTGGGATGCCCGTAGGTTGATTACCTGCCTGAGGGCTGGAAACTGCCCCCCCCCCCCAGAGAGGCCTTCTCTGAAGATACTTGGAGCCTTTGCTCTTTCCCCTTGAGCCCAGACAGATGGGGTTACAACAAATAATTTACAAAATGGTAGCTGAATGATCCACGTGTTAAAAAGAATAATGGATCTGTAGTCTTTTAATGCAGAGTATCAATGGCTGTTAACATTATTGAACACATGAATTTATATTGAGCCACTTGAAGTGATATGTTTGTATTGTAAAAAGTTAAGGAGCATTGAGAGCAAAGAGAGAGAAAGGCATTACCAAAAAGGGATTTGAAGAGGCAAGTATTTCAACAGAGTGTTGAAACCAATATGGATAAGTAAAACTATGGGCTTCATTCCCAGAGACCCCAGGGTTGAAATTCCAGCTCTGCTGCTTAATGGGTAAGACTTTTCTAGCTTCTTCCCATATTGGTGTTCTTCTGTGTAAAACGAGGAACTTTATGAAGCTGTTGTAATGTTTTAAAACATAATGTATGCATGTTAGATTTTAAATAAATGATGGCCATTATTCAAGTGTTAATTAAAAAGGATTAAAGTATAATATACTTTGTAATTTGATTTAGTATCTGGAGATGTAGGTTACATTTGGTACAACTCTCCTGAGTCGATTAATTACGTAAGCATTTCTGAAACCTTTAATATGTACCACATCCTTTGCTAGGCGTTGTGGCAGAAATAAGAAAAGCTGCAACTGGCAAGTTAAAACTTGTTGCCAGTGTTCTCCAGGGCCTGGATCCGATAGATTTTCATGATTATAGTTCCCAACACAGGGGGGACAATTATTGAGCCTTTAAATGAATTTATAGTCTATGGCATGGTTTCTGCTCTGAAAGGAAATGTAGTTCAGGAGAAAGAGACACGTATTCAGAAGTAACAGTAGGGAGAAGCCCTGGGAAGGACATTGTACCCTGTCTCCAAGATTTCAACCAAAATGTTGTTTTAAAAGCCCAACCCAGTGGAGTGATGATGTTTATGAACCCTTATGGGAGGGACTGATAACTTATCAAATCAACATATCCTTAGTTATTGATATGTATTACATCCTAAGACCAGGGCTAGGCAAAAGAAACACAGAAGTGAATAACGCTTAACTGGGGCCCTTGGGAACTCACAGAGTACTAGACTGACACGTTTTGGTGTTGTTCCATTGGCTTAGATCTAAGCCCTACTGGATAGGGCTTATGCCAAATGATGTCATATGGCATAATATGCTTAATGAGTATGCTTGATCAAATCTAATTTTAGGACTGTACCATGTCAGGATGGTACTCAGAGAAATGTGTGCTCATGCAGTTATGTTTAATAACATTGGAATTACATCTTTTCACATTTTATAGTAAATGCTACATATTCAATGTTAATTTTTTTAAAAAGATGCTTTTTATCTTGCTCTAATATTTTTTTAAATTTAGTATTAGTTACTATCACAACCCATTCACCACAATTGGGAATTCATCCATCCACCATCTTCCTTTTGGTCATTTCACTGGCCTCCAGCACCGTCAGCACAAGTTTATGGTAAAGGCAAACAGAAGAGAAACTCAAATCAGTGATTTGTCACATTTATTAGCTGTTATCTTCAAAGGTTATAACAGGGCAGAAAAGTGAAATTGTTAGCCTGATTGTACTTTGAATAACCAGAATTTGGCCTTTCTTGGTCATTTGGTGAGCTATCTGTTCCCACGGTAGCCTACATGACTCCACGCCGGCCTCCGACAGTGATCACGAACCTAAGCTGATCATGCTTCTCATCCTCCCTGAACTTAGTCAGTATTTCAGGGATCAGGACATGACCCAGTTAAAGCCAGTGAGATGTTTCTAGGTCTTCTAGGAAAGGTATCCTAGGGTGTGGGTCTAAAAGAATAAAGCACAACATTCTGCTGCCGCTACTTCACACTGTAGCTGACCTTGCAGTAATATAGCTGAAGGCAGAGTGGAAGTTCTCATGGTATCGGTTCAGGCCTGAAAGCAGACGTGCTGAGGGTATCCCTTATTTCTAAAATTTGTGATCATAACATTTTATTTTTGCCTAAGCCATTTTAGCTGATATTTTGTGTCACTTTCAACCAAGAGTCTGTGTACATTTTGATTTTTCAGAATGGTTCCAATTTTAGATAACTTTCTTCTTTTCAATTGAGACAATTAGCTAAGCATTAGTTAACTGTAAACTCAGTATACCTTAACTTTTATATTACTGTCAGAATTCTCATATAAAAGACTTTGCAACAGAAGTCTCATACCTGTTTGCATAGTGTTTTCCTCTTTTGGTATGAAAAATAGTGTTTGATTATCTGTGGTTATCAAAGACAATTATTACATTCTTGTATTTTCCATAAGTGGGAATTATTAAAGTAACACATTCAAGAAAAACAAAACCACCAGATAAGAACTCCCTAAATTTCTCCTTACCAAACAACTACCCAAATCACATCTGTATGCATTTCATCTGTTTTTCCTGTTAAGAAGAGGCACAATCCCTTCTATGAAAAGCCAACTCCTAGCTCATACTTTCTTTCTTTTAACAAAATATTACAGAACTTACTCCCCCTTTTTCTCAATTTTGTCTAGTCTTTTTCCCCTGAAAAAGAAAGAAAAATAAAAAAAAAGACATCAGGAAAGACTATACCCATATTTAAACAGTAAATAAATGAATTAATAAATAATAAAACATCTCTTTCAGCTTCATTTACCCTCATCATCCTTCTTTTCTTCACAGTGAAACTTCTCTCAAGAATTATCTTCACTTACCATCTCCATGTTTTAATTTTTTCATTCATTCCTCTATTCACTCCAAGCTGACTTCTACTCCCTTTCTTCCACCAAATTCTTCTCATCAAGGTCATTAATAACCTCTCTGTCAAGAAATCCTACGATCATTTTTTTAGTTCAAGTCTTCCTTGTCTTTTCAGCAGCACTCCCTTTTGGACACTCATTCCTTTTGAAATACCCTGTGCCCTTCATTTCCACATCGTACGTACTTGACTTTTCTCTAACATGTTTGACCACTTTTCCGTTTTCCTTTCCAGGATGGTCTTTCTCTACATAGACATCAAATGTCAGAATTCCTTAAAGTTTATTCCTACAATATATGTATCTCACTATACTCTCTCCCTTGGAAACTCATATAAATCCATTGTTTCAATTATCCCCTGTACAGTATAGGGAAAATGTAGGTTTATGATTGGGAGTACATGAGACAAGAATTTTTCCTTGTATTATTATTTATTAATTATTGTATTATTTTCTGTACAAACTACTGTAAACCTACTTCTGTCCCGCCCTGTATGTGGATGACCTTACATCTATTTTTCTATCCTTTTCACCTTCTCATACATCCAACTACACCTCTGACTTTGCTCCTTGAATATTTCAACTTGACCTAAACACGGCTCACTCTTTTTTTAATTCTTCCACAAAACCTGCTTCTTCCCAATGTTCCCTATATCAGTGGACATTGCAATCGTCATCTTTGATAATGCTATCTACCACAACCCCTTATCTAATTGTGTAATTGTTCTGTCAGTATCTCAGAGGGAGGTGTTGAAATCTCTAACTATATTTGTAGGTTTTTATATTTCTCCTTTCAGTTCTACCAGTTTTCATTTTGCATATTTTGCAGCTCTGTAGTTTGGTGTGTACATATGCATGATTTCTGTGTTTTCCTGGTGAATTGATCCTTTCATCATAATTTAATGTGTCTTTCTGACCTCGATAACTTTCCCTTCTTTGAAGTTTACTCAATCTGATATTAACCCATTGTTCTCTTTTTTAAAAAATTACTTATTTATTTTTAGAGAGAGGGAAAGGGAGGGAAAAGAAAGAGGACTATCAATGTGTGAGAGAAACATCAGTCAGCTGCCTCTTGCATGCAGCTCACAACCGAGGCATATGCCCTGACCAGGAATCAAACTGGTGACCTCTGCTTTGCAGGCCAATGCTCAACCAACTGAAACATGCTGGTCAGGACTATCACTCTTTTTTATTTTATGATTAATGACTTCATAGTATCTGTTTTTTTTTATTGTTTCATTCTCAGACTTCCTGTATCATTATAGTGAAAGGAATTTTTTATAGATGGCGCACAGTTCATTTTTTAAAGAATCCATTCTGCCTGTCTCTGTCTTTTATCTTGTATATGTAGACAATTTACATTTAATGTAATTACTAATGGGCTAGGGTTTATGTCTTCCATTTTATTTTTTGTTCTCTGTTTCCTCTGTTGTTTGTTTCCTGTTTTATTTTTCCTGCCTTCCTGTGTGTTACTTAAATGTATTTTCAAACTTCATCTTGATTTATCTAGTGTTTTGAGTATTTTGCAAAGATTTTGTTTTAATTCTTGCTGTAAGTATTTCACTCTGTGTAATTCATCACAATCTACTGGTGTCATTTTACTAGTTTGGATGAAATATAAGAATCGTATCTCTTTTGAGGTCCCTTTGTATTCCCCATTCATATTAATCCATTTTGGTCAAGTTTAGGGTTAGGGTCATACTGTCCCAAAGGACTATATATTAGATAAGCAAACTGCTGGGCATCCCATCATTCTTGGCCCTTTTCAGTGGATAATTAGTGAAAAATAGTGGCAGTGGTTCGCCAGGTCAACCTGACATTGTGGGATTCTAAGTAATGTGGAGGAGACCCCGACATGCTTAGAGGGGACACCATTCTAGGACAAAGCCATTACAAAAAGCTGTTTTTCCATTTTGAAAATAGAAATAATTTGTTATACCAAGGAATAATGTTATAATAGTTAATAAAAACAAATAGTTGGGTTTGAAAGTTCCCAAGATAAATTTGTTTTTCAAAGAGCTTCAAGTTTTTTTTGATATTTCTAAAATCCCCCAAATCACACAGATCTAGTGAGACTTGTGCAGGGTCAAGGGATACATTAGTAAGAAAGAAAGAAAAAAAAAAAACAGGGAAAGGAAAGAAGAAAGAGAAGGGATAGAAGGAGAAAACATTTCCTGGTAAATGTCCAAAGTGCTAAAACTCTTAGCTGGGTCTTTCAAAACTGACCCACATGAGTGGACTCTTTTTTTCTCTCTCTCTCTCTCTTTCTCTCTCCCTCTTGCTCTCTGACTAGCTTGTGGACATGTTGAGGATTTAAGAATGATTATATCCTAAAAGTTCCCTGACAAAGAAGCTTCTGGGGAATGTGAAAATCAAGTCCCTGCAACAGTCTAGACAATCTCTCTCCAGTGTCTCCCATGAATGCTATTTCTACAGGTCAGTGCAGAAAACCTCAGTGCCTGAATGGGATGGAAAAAAATGGCTAAATCCTTTAATCTATTCCTAGCAGATCACTATCATTATCTGCAATCAGTTCTATGTATAATTAGAGGGCTTATTTTTGCATTACAAAAACTATCCTTAATTATGTGTTATTTGCAAATTGCTGCAGATCTGTTGTACATTCATCTTGGTGATGAAATGAGGGTCTTGCTCCGGACTGTAGTAATATCATTTCTATGCTCTTTCTCTCCTATCCTAAATCCTCTAATTTAGTGACAGATCATATTCAAAATATTTTCTAAAAGCATTCACCTGTCTTCCCAGCCCTCACACAGCACGTGTCAAAGCACCGGTTCATCACTCGACTGTCCTCCCGAAGCAGTGAAAGCAGATAAGTCACGATGGGCAAAAGCAAACACTGGAACAGGCTTTTACACAAATACTGCCTTTGCTACCTTAAGGTTTTGACACAGACACTTACTATCAGTGTTTTCTTGTTCTTTGTTTAAAAATGTTCAGTGAAGTTATAATAAGGGATACTCTTTTGGGATAGACCACCTTCTACGAAAGAGACTCTTCTACATTAAACAAATTGGTCAGGGCTATCCTGTAACTGGGTACAGACAGGATAATGGAGACAAAGTTCTATGTTTCTTGAAGCTTTTAGCACACTTAGGGTTTCATGGATGCACCAGGAGAAAGAAAATTTCTTGAACCAGAACAAACATTTTAGAAAGCCAAGTAGTATACTGTGGGGGGGGGGCTCCACCCGCAGAGCCCCCACCGCTGCCGAGGATGAAATAATACTACCAAGACATGATCTGCTTGGGGAGGAAATATGGCCGATCTCTCAAAGGAGAAGGGCCAGGAGTCCTTACCTCAATGGTATGTATTAGGTTCTATTAGGTTGGTAACACAAAGGGATACAGGTAAAGCTCATCAATCAATGTCAGGCAGTAAGGGTCAAACATTAGATAACAAAGAACTCTGAGGGCCTATTTTGAGTCAGGGTCAGATAGCTAAAGAGCTATAAAACTTTGAGGAACAAACTCACTTCTTGTTTGGACCCTTATTTAATTGAGAGCATTCTAAACAAAGCAGGTTTCACAGGATTTTACATATTCTTTCTTAGGCTTGATTGCCCTAGGGAACCCGCCCTTTCCAGCACAGGGTGGTACCCACCACCAGCATTGTCTCAGGCTTAAGGCATTGTCTCAGGTTTAAGTCAGGCAGGGGAAGTAAGGCAGCCAAGAGATTAGGAGACTTCTTTCTGACAGAATGAGGACTCAGGCTATGTCAGAATAGCTGGGGAGCGAGGGTCCATCACCCCCTCTTTGCCGCAGCCCCCCGAGACCTTCCTTGAGTGCCTCCCAGGTGATCATGTCTGGCTTAGGTTGGCCCCGCCCCCGAGGTGTCTTACCTGTCACTGACTAATAGACTAGGCATTGGGGGCCAGAGATGGATGAAGCAGAGGCAGCGCTTCTGCCTGGGAGATAAGCTTTGTCTCCTTAGTGGCTCACAGCTGGAAGGTCACTCACTCAGACTTAGCCATGGGGGGTTTATAGCTCTTGAAACAAGGCAGAGTGGTTCACAACAGTATTCAATTGGACCAAATAAGTCTTTGATCTTTAAAATTTATTTCAATAATTCACTAAATTATTGAGGATGAGTTGTACAAAAATGATCGGAATTTAAATCCCTACACTGATGCTTGTTTTCATTAGAATTAGGTGTCTCAATATCAACAAAAAGCAGTTCTTCACATTTATATCCACTATTTTACATTTACCTGTAAAACATATTCATTAAAAATTTTTTTAAATATAGACTACATTGTCTTTAAGTTATTTCTTCCTTTTTTGGCAATGTAAAAAAAATCCAATGTAGTTGAAATACTGTGAAGAAATATCACAGTGTGACATTAAATGATGACTTAGTAAAGTTGTCCTGAGAAATACCCAAGAACTGTTAAGTTTCCATCATCAATATTATTACTATAAATATTTATTAAGATTTTCTTTGCACTTGTTTTCTCTCTGTTAAGAAATCTAGCTCTCCTTAAAAACCCAGTATGGGTTCAAATCCTTTTTAATCTCTTTTAACCCTCTACCTTCATCTGCCACTTGTACGTGGTATTCTTCAGAATTCAGTGTTTGGTCCATGCACATGACACCTTCCTGGGCATTCGCACCCCCTTTGCCACTATTAATTACTTTCAACAAGTATCCCAGTAATGGGAGGCTAGAATAGCATAAGAGTGAAAAATGCAGGCTTTGGCCATGAACTCAGGCTGCCTGACTTCAAATCTCATCTTTGCCATTCACAAGCCTCACTGAGTTTTCAGTTTTTCAATCTGCAAAATGCATGGAAATAATAATACTTACTTGATTGAGGTGTGAAGTTTATATAAAATGCTTAGAACAGTTTGTTGCATTGCAAATGGTCACTGTTGGTTGTTACTATCTTTATGTCAGTGATCACAAATCTGTACCTCCAAACTGTCACCCAAACTAAATTTGAACAAATTGCCTTTAAAAAATTTGTCCTATTAGCCTATACAGGAATCACCCGGGATGCATATTCGAAATGCAGATTCCTAGACCTTGCCCAATATTTCATGAATTAGAACACCTGAGGATGAGATATAGGAATTGTATTTTAACAAATGTCCTAGACAATCTCTTGTTTTTTTTTATTGAATTTATTGGGGTGACACTGGTAAACAAAATTATACAGGTCTCAGGTGCATAATTCTGCAACACATCATCTCTACCTTGTATTGTCAATCCGATACAAAATAAAATTTGTGTCCATTTTTATAGGTTTACACTTATTGCCTCTGAGTCATCTCTGCTGGGCTGACAACCTCCAACATCTAGAGATGAACTTGTCCCAAACATATCCTCCCTCTCTACATTCCTATTGTTATTGACTTTATTCATTCATCCAACAGTTAGTTACTGAGCAACTACTATATGGCAGGCGAGGGATACAGCCCTATAGCTTAGGTGCTTATCACCTCTCTCCTGAATTATAATAACTGCCTACTAACTGGTTCTTTGTATCTTCAGTCTTCAGTGCTTTTCAAATAATCCTTCATATTGCTAACTATGCAAAGCAATCTTGTGTTTAAATCGCTGTCACTGCTAACATAAGCTTAATCTCCACAGTGTCAGAAACATTTGCCAAAGATGTGCCAACGCCTCTACCCCACTCATGTTAACTCTCTGCACTGAAGACTTTTGCTCCAATTATACTAAGATGTTTGTAGGTCCTTCTCCCACACCACGACTGTGTCAGTTCAGCACACATATATTCATCTTCTTTCCAAATGTCTGAGCAGGGGTTTTTGGTAAGAGGAGAGCACTGATTAAGAGCTTTAAACCTAGCCTTCTGCTTCACACTTCATTGCCTTTCCTGGTAGTGCTCTTTCGTGCAACCTCTGCTGTCCCACTGTCCCCCTCTCCTCAGTTCCCTCTTTCCCTATTTATCTTATTCACCCTTCAAGATTCGTTCTTTCCAGTTGATCCCTACAACTTCAAGCCACGCTGGCCTAAGGGACCTCCTCTGGTATTTCAAAGAATCCTAAGCATGATGTTCACTATGTTGGGCCAATGTTATCTATCTTTGTGCCCATGTTTCTGGCCAGACTAAAACTCCATGAGAGCAGAAATCTTTATCATCTTTGAATTCTTGGCCACCCAGTGTCAAGGCAACCATGGAAATAGAGCTGCCCTCCCAGCTTGACCCTCTCTCTTTCTCTTCTTAGCCCCAGTTTCCTCATTCCTCATGGAAGCACATCCGAGCTCTGTTCAAAATCTGTACTCCTTCTACTTGCTCTGCAAACAGTCACCTCTTGGTTGCCCTTTGGACCTAAGAACCAGAATTCTAGAGATGCTCTCAATACCCTGGAAGGTAGACCTGGGAGAGGCTGCACCAACCCTGGGAGGAGGTTCAGATCATTATGGCAAGGAATTCCAGATTCCAAGTAATCGGAGCGTGGACTGGGTTGTGAGTGGGACTTGGGCAAACACCCATCCCTTACTTTGTGGGGAGAGAAGAGGCTGGAGAAGGGGGTGTCTAAAGTACAGGGTGCAGGGGAAGAACCCTGGCTATCTGGGTCTAAGGCAGGACTGACCTGTGTGGAGCACAGAGGAGTGCCTGGTACACAGCAAGGGCTAAACACATGTAGTCAAAAGGGAACCTCGAGTAACTTCTGACTCAGCATTTACCAACCTGCCAATCTCAATGTCATGACAGACTCTCGACTGTGAGATGGGTGCCCAGAAAATTTGGACATTTAAAAAAACGATAGACAAATTACCACAAGTTCAGAGTTGCCCTTCTAATGCTGTCACACTCCCACTTGCGATCTGAGTAGCTCTGTGGTGGGGAGGAAGGTGGTGGGCCTCGCACGGCCCTCGTAGCCACGCCTTAACTGCTCAGGACTGGATGCCGCCGCAGATACTTGGGAAGCTCATACACCATTCATTCACTTTTCCGCAACTTTATTTTGGGGGTGGTGGGGGCCCTTATCTAAAATTTTGGTTTTCACATGAACTAGACCGCCTAAAAAAATACATGCCCTGAAAAATACTGATAGTTTAAAGTTTCAAGCACTCTAAACAAAGAATAATTGCTCTTAATTGGAAGTATACACAGTGACATGTCACGGACTTGAAAGTTTCAGATGCAGAAATCACACAGAAGTTGAGAATCCTTGAAAAAGTCACTTCAGCTTTCTGAGACTTAGACTTCCTTTAAACAGAGGGCGTGGGGGCTGGTGAAATCCCCCTCACAGACCTGCGGTGAAGCATAAAAGAGCCAGTACGTGTGTATTTCTTGACTCTGCCTGACGTGG
This sequence comes from Carollia perspicillata, assembly GCA_004027735.1. Lineage (NCBI taxonomy): Eukaryota > Metazoa > Chordata > Mammalia > Chiroptera > Phyllostomidae > Carollia > Carollia perspicillata. The sequence goes on from PVKM010004174.1 coordinate 47,119, forward strand.
GCTCTGTCGGCATCTAAGGGGTGACATGCGATAGACCTTCATTTTCAACTGGTATCTGTGTAAACAGGACATGGGAAGGGGAAGCAATAAAAGCAGAACACAGGCCAAACTCGGTGGAAAAACAGAGAGATGACTTGTCACAGAACCTAAATCATGATACAGACATTCTTTTGACCACTTTTCACAGATAAAGCAAAACAAAAACTGAACAACCTCCAAACTCTTCTCTGTCTGCCTCTGTCAGAATTTTTTAGTTAATCACAGAAGAAGCAGAAGGAGAGCCATTACCCTCACCCAGGAGCATGGCATGGAGGGAAAGGGGAAGGGGCAGCTCTGGGCACAGCCGTCGCACGCAGCCGGGCCCGACTTTCCTGAGCGATGTTAGCAGGTGCCACAGCATCGCTGAAGGCAGTTGAGAGCAGAGCCAGGCTAAACCCTCCATTCACACTCCAAGTCACATCTCCTGGGATGGAGCTGTGTTTTCACCGAGGACGTCACTTAGACACACAACTCTGGGTTTCTGTGATTTTGTGAGAACATTTCTAGGGGTTCCTGGACTGGCTTGGGTTAGAGAGATGGGCGTCGAGAAATAACTAGGTTCAGGGGATTGATTCTTGGGCCCCAAGCACACTGCAGTCTGGCTTCTGACTACCACAGCAAAACAAACAAACAAACAAACAAAAATTTCATGTAGTATAAATGAGTCAATTCTGTAGGTTTACATAATGTACAATATCACCTAAGTTTTTTAAATAAAAGAACCAATTTATACAGATATCGCTTATTTAAATTATGACTCAATATAGTTGCATATATCTAGGTTTAGATCTATATACTTTTAAATAACAGAGTTGGTATTTGACCATAGTACAAGTATAAAGAATTTAGATAATTCCATATAATTTATTTTCTTATTAAAACAAAATTACAAAAAAATACAGCCGAGCTGGGTCTCAGGGAGGTAGGGGGCTTGCCTGGCATTTGAAAGGGTATTTCAGGAAGGGCCAACATATAGGACCCTGTAGAATGAGAGATCTGCTGTGAAGGAGTCCAGTAGTCAGCAGTGTCCTGGGTCAAGGTCAACCTGAGAGAAAGGGGAATTGAGGCTGTAAATAAGCCAAAATTCACTTCCAAGGTTAAAGGACTCATTAATACTAAGACCTACAGGTGTAGGTGGAACTGAAGAGCCTTCTGGGAGGCTGGGGAAGCAGAGAAACACAGGGTCAGCTGTGCAAATGTGTGTGTCAGTTTGCGAAATTATTTATCCTTAAAATAGCTATTGCTAAACTCACCCGCCTCCATCTCTTGTGATAATAGTTTTCTGAAGCTCGCGTTTCTGCTAGTCTTCCAGAATCTTCTGGACATTGATAAGTAAAAACACCAGACATCTCTGCAGATACTTTTCTTCTGCTCTTATAGGTCAACACACACGTTACAAAATGGTGCGCAGACAGAAACCATTTCAATTCTGGTCGACAAATATCAGACAGAAAGAGCAGTTAAAAACCGTTTTGTCCAGTGATTTGGAAAATTCTTTAAACCATGGGCAAACACAGTTTATACAGGGGTACAATAAGTGTGTGTCTTTTTAAGGACACAGGGGAGCCGCTTTGGAAGAAGGAAGACGACACTTACTGGGCGTGAGAACCAGAGCTCTGCTGGACTGTTTCTCTCCCTCACCTGCACCCGTGCCCTGCTTGGAGGGCAGAGCTTCAAAAATGCCAGTCTAGTCCAACTACCCATTCCTACCCCTTCTTTAAAATCCATGTCATATATATGCCCACTCTCCCAAGTAGCACATTGTATTTTTAGTCAGTTGTTCCTTTTTTTGTGCCACCAAACTTTGTCTCGTTGGAATGTCCACACGCCAACACTCTTTGGTAACATATTAAGATATTTTATCTTGAGATGCTACAATTCAAATCAGAAGAGTTCACAGAACTCCTGCCCAATATCTTCAAAGTATATGCTTCATTCCTTATTGTGAACAGAATGATACTGAAAACAGAAATAAAAATTTTGGAAAAAGGAGGGTCTGCTGGGGAGCAGTGTCAACAGAATTTGGTAATGAATAGCACTTAAGTAAATATATATATACACATACACACATGTATGTAAATATAAATATGTATACATACTATATTTTTCAGACCATAGATGCACCTAGGTTTTAGAGGAGAAAAATAGGGAAAAAAATGTGAAGTAAAAAATGTGTTAAAACATTTAATAAGATAAATAACATAATATTTCACCAATGTAAATGTAAACAGAACTCAACAGCAGTATTAACAATATCTAATTGTTAATATTACTAATTACAAAATTACTAATATCTAACAATTACTAATATCACAAGATGTACTTCCCAAATTGGGGGGGCAAGTTGGGGGGGAAGTACATCTATATATTATGTATATATTTACATGTGTACATAATGTATATATTTATATATACATTATATATATTTACATATACACTCATACAAAAGCACAGCCCTAAAGATGAAATATTTAATCAGTGTTGGAATGTCAAAGTAGAAACAACTGACTAATAAAGTTGCCTTGATAATAAAATCTTGATTGAAGGAAAAAAGCAAATGAAATTTAGGTCACATAAGCATATCAAAGGCATATTTACACAAAAGAAATAATGCATGTTGACCTACAAAGAAATAATGTAAACTGCAGTCATCATTTTAACTTATCATTCTGAGATAATGTGCACTATTTAACGTCAAAAATAAGGTAACTATTAAAGTGAACAGGAGAACTGTCCTTTGCATATAGTGACTTAATATGTAGCACTGCTTCAGTGTCCCAAATCTGTCAATATTTAACTTACCACTGAAAACAACTATATCAGGGCAGCACTGGGCTGCAGAGAGTTTCCTTGTCCTAAACAAATGGACTTTCTGGTTGTGTCTGATAAGTCCATTAAGCACCACAGTGTGATGGCAGCCACCAAATAAGGTCAATGTGATTTCAAACTGTAAATAAAAACATAGCTCTAGGCAGCAAAACCGAGGTTTGATATCTGTTTAAGACAAAGGATGGGAGTGTCAATCAGCCTCACAGAGCTGGGATACCTTAAAATGGTGTGCAGTCTAAGATGAGTGGGCAGAATGGAAACTATTTGATACAAGGATCAAAGAAAGTGGCGATGTCTGATACAGAGAAAAGATGACTCACGAGAGACTGGTAGTCATTCCCAGCACCTACAGGCCATCTCAGAAATATCAGGAACATAGACCTGCCTCCCTACATGGAAATGTTCAAAAATAAAATAGTTATAGGATTCAGATTCCTTTACCAAGGGTATTCAAACAAGAGCCAAGGAAGCATTTTCTGGAGATGTTTCAGTTAAATGTTTTTCCAGTGTGGTTCAAGACCTGTCTGAGAGTCATAAAATGGTGGGTCATTACAGTTTTGTTTCATTTTATTTTCTGAAGAGTAAGAAATATTTGTGTTCTGGGACTACAGGGCAGTTGCCTATTTTTTTGTTATTGTTTCATGAAACTTCTGTTGCACTTGACACGCTTCGTTGTGCTCTAGGTCTGGGTAAAAAATGAATTTCTTCTTGTGAATTACAATCAGAAAAGTGTGAAAGTCACTGCCCTGGCTATCATCTTCATAATTCTCAGGAGAAAATCAGGAGCCAGACACACCTGGGCTAACATCACAGACATAAAACTTTTCTTTAATCTCTCTGTGGTTAAGTTCCCCAAATGAAAAATGAAGAGAATAATCACAGTTACCTCTGAAATACACTTATACTTTACATTTTAAAGGGACAGATCTATATGTTTAATGCTTTGTAAAGACTATGCAAGTCACCATTTCTGCCCTTAACTTCTTCAAAAGTACTTTAAAGTTAATCAATATTTTCAAATCCCATTCTTTGTTTTCTTCATTCACTGATGCTGACATGTACAGATACAGATGGCCTCGATAAGATAAATCAATAACACCACATCCTTGGGGACAGGTGGTGGGGTGGGGAAGGTAACAGAGCATGTGCTCAGTTCTTTAACACAATGACACGATTCATTCCCAGATGACCAGATGTAGCTCCATTGCATTCTGCAGTGACTTCGGAGGGAAAGGAAGCCTTTCCACTCTTCTTCAATGGCTCTTTTGCAACTGTTCACTTTGGCGATTGGTGTCTCTCCAGCTGGGACTAGACATTCATGTTATCAGAGAACTGAACGTCTCGGCTCCTCATGTGTGAGCTCCGTTGTCTGACGAGGGCTGCTGTGCAGGGTGCCGTGCTGCTGGTGTTTACTGCTGCGTGGGTGACAGGAAGAAACCTGGTACTTTTGTACTGCTCAAACACTCGTCCTATTCATGGCCGCTGTTTATACCAGAGGGAAATGTTCTCACAGAGAGCCCAATAATTTAGAAAATATTTGAACGGGAGGCTGAATAGTTTGTTTCTATTGGTGTCTTTATTAGTGATCTTTATTTTTGAATACAATGCCAGTCTGTTTTAAAGTCTTCTTCTCTATGACAGATTTGATTTGTTGCAAGCCAAATCTTGTTCCCCATGTACAAAATAAATCTTTCTTTCCCCAAGACAAAAAGTCTACAATATGTGTAATTCTCATTCCTGACTTCTGGGATAATAGGATGAGCTGTAATTTACACACACACACACACACACACACACACACAGCTATATGTCTGTATATACACACATATACATATATATACATATATATGTATATATATTACATATTTAAACAAATATATATGCAGCTCTCATTTCAGGAGATGAATAAATTAAACAACATAAAGCATGAGATGCCCTTTCAGGTGTTTTAGAGAGTACAACAGTGCTACCTTCAGTTCATTATCATTAAACTTACAAAAGTTTTCCAAATTAGAGTACCGAACTGCATAGATTCAGGAGAGATTTAGACTCAGGGACACCTGGAGGCCTTGTGAGCTGCTGACACATGTCTCTACCATTTGATTAGAGTAAACCACTACAACTGAGGAAGACTCAGTTCTTTGAAATGTTAGTTATGGTATACAGTGGGTTAAAAGTCTTCAAGTGTGCATAAATAATAACTGCATTTCTCTAAATGGGGATGTGATATCTATTTTTAGCTCCCATTCTTCTGGGATTGCATGTTTCTGGAGGGCCTCTCCTGGGCCAAGGCTTCGAGAGCATAGTGGCATCTGGTCCTGGGCACCTTCTCATGAAAGCGTCCCCTGAAAATTCCCTGGTCTTACTGGCCTTTCATCATTGTTCCGTGCAGGCCCACGCTGGTCTGTCTCATATTCCCACATACAAAGTCAGACAACATTAGGCTGTCTTTTAGAGACTACCAAGGCCCTCTAGGTGGCACAGGGATCGCTCTGCTGCTGCTGGGCCAGGTTGGGCCGTGGGAAAGTCCCAAGCCTCTCCAACATCAGACAGTCCACTCAGTGCCACTCCCACATGCAAATGGGAACTTCTCAGTCATGAATTGATGAATCACTTTGGGATATGGAGGGACTAGGAGGCTCCCTGGGCCCGAACTCCATCACGTTCTTCTCAGATACCCTTGATGCCTGAAGTTGTAGGGTCTTCTCTCCTATGTCCTCTGTAGAGCTGTATCATCACTGGTCTCGCCCTTTTCCTGGGACTGCACCAAGGAAGAAAGCCCAGGTCTCTCCATTTTTGGAAACTACCAACTTATTTAAGCCCTTGCTGTCATTCATGTCAGGGTTTGGCCTGTGGAAGGGGACAAGGCACAAGACTCATCTTTTTTAGGAATGCATAATGTCTTTATGGATCTTGCCTCCTTCCCACTATCAGAGGCCTTGCCCAGAATCCTAAGGATTGGGAAAACTTTGTCCTACATACTGTCTAAATTTTAAAACTCAAAGCCAAGAATTGACCCATTTGCTCTCTGCTTTCTGCTATGGCATCAATTTCTAGATAAAGGTCTAACTGATTAAAAGGTCAGTAAACATGACTTCCAGCCAAGATGGAAGTGTAGGTAGACATACTGTGCCTCCTTGCACAACCAAAAGAAGGACAACAACAATTTAAAAACAAAAAACCAGAACTGACAGAAAACCAAACCGTATGGAAGTCTGACAACCAAGGAGTTAAAGAAGATACATTCATCCTGACCAGTAGGAGGGGTGGAGACAGGTAGCCAGGCAGAGAGGACCTGCGGCAAGGCGGCAGCTGGTGGACCCAGTGAGGCGGTGGATTGTGGAGCGGGGTGCACAGGGCTGCAGCTGGCCAGCAAGGCAGCAGCGGGCAGACCCGGCCGGGTGGCGGATTGCAGACTGTGTGGTCCCATATTCAT
>PVKM010004175.1:0-41858 GCA_004027735.1 Carollia perspicillata
TCCAAGCAGGGGATACATTTTGTAAATATATTTCATCACAAATTTCTTTTCTCCACAAAATGTCTGTTAAGGTTGTAGAGAACAGAGATCAATTTAGGGAATGGAGACACAGAATCAAGAAAAAGAAAAGGTATTCTTCTTTAATGGACTATTTCTTTCGTGAGGTTTCACAAAGGATCACTGCAGCTACAGCAGACATTGCAAAAATTATTTTAAAGATAAAATAAATGGAGGGAATTAACATATAATAGCAGAAGATTTACTATGAGTAAGGCCCACTACCACCTACTGCAGCAAAAAAAGAAAAAAACCAGAGATGAATAATTGCAGTGTTTGTACTCATGTAGGTTATAAAGATGAAAGTTGCTTAGTATATTTTCAAGATCCATCTACATTGTCACAAATCTTGAGAAAATCATGCTAAGTGAAATAAGTCAGAAAAGGCAAAAAACGTAGGATTTCACTCATAAGTGGGATATACAACTGAAAGCAACAAATGAACAAACAAGATAAACAGGCAAACACAATCTCATAGACACAGACAACAGTGTGGCGGTTACCAGATGGAAAGAGGGGTTGGGGGTAGGTGGTAACGGGTAAGCGGGATCAAATATACAGAGACGGAAGGAGATTCCGCTCTGGGTGGTGAACACACAATGCATAGTGATATGGAATGGTACACTTGAAACCTCTATAACTTTATTAACCAATGTCACTCCAATACATTTAATAAAGAAGAGGAAAAATAATAAATATTTGAAGTCATCTCAAAAATGTATATTTTAACCCTGAACTATAAGCTTCTCAAGGAGAAAAGGATGGTTTCTTACTAATCTCTTTATCCCTGCAGCCCATCCATGTGCTTATCAATTAAAAAGGTTACTTAATAAAGAGAATATTAAGGGTTAAAAGAAAAAAAAGAAGAGAGGGGCAAGGATAAAAACACACACAGTATAAAAGAGGGGGCAACTTGAGAAATAACTTCAGTGTATTATATATCCGCTTTACGTATACACGATGCTTTGTACTTTTCACACCTGTCATAAGCTTAACACTTCATAAGGTAGGTATAGTATTGTTGCCCCCATTCAACAAATGAAGAACCTGACGTCCCAAGAGGTGCTGTGACCAGTCCGAAGCTCTACCCCTCCTCGATGGAATAAGATGTGCTCTCCTGACAGACACTGGTTACACGTGAGGATTACCAGAAAGTAGCTGCTTGCCCACAGGCAGGAAAGGAAGGGCTTCTTGCTGCACAGCTGCTCTGTGTGGCAGCCTTGTGCTCAACCATGCAGGTGATAAAAGTGAAAAGGATGTACACAGACACCTCGCTGAGGACAGTCCTTGCAGGGATGGGAAAAAAGAAACCATCATTCTTAGCAAAAGCTACATGGGGTCAAGTGCTGGAATTGTTCAGTGGTGTCTGGGTGTTACAGCCACACACTTACAACTCTTTAAAAAACCACTTTTATTGTGGAGAATCCAGCAGGGGCAGGGCTTAGGAGGTAGCTTTGTTGTTACAGTTCTGAAATTCTCTATCCCCATCTTCTCTGTGACCACAAAAATATCATTTAATCACATACTTTGATAAATGCAAGTTTCTTAGAAGTTAATATTCATATTACAAAAGAACAGACTTTACTCAATAAACATACTTTAAAAATAAAAGATGTGCTAGCCTAAGATATAAAAGATAAAGATCTGGTGATTATTAGCCATGTCCAATGAGAGTAGGCTATGAGAAGACAGTATAAAAAGTAAACAAATTGTTTTCTTAAGAGCGATCAGGTGAATAACTACTGAAAACTTTTATGGCATTTTAAAGATTAAAAAGCATATCTATATAAATTTCTGATTTGATGTCAAACCTATATCAGTAAAATAAGGCAAAAATGAGTATTCTTTCCATATTCTACCTGGATTGATATCAAAGGAGATGTTACTTTTAACGAAGTTTTAAATTATAACAAGTCTCTGGAGAAGTGAAGTTTCTACAGGAAATAGCTATATTTGAACCAGACAGCCCAAGGATTATTTTTTTTTTACCAAAATCAATTTATAGGACTAATCTTTTTGTTTCTGGAAAGATATCACCAGGTAAAACCATTTTCCTTACCTGTCCTGACAACAGAGCTATGTGACTGGCACAGAGCTGCGTGCTTCAGATGAACTATTTATAATTGAGGGTTAGGTGGGGCTATTCCACTCTATTGATCGAGAAGCTGAGGCTCTAGAAGTCTGAACATTTGCTCAAGGCCACACATCTAATAGGTGGCTTATGCCTACCATCAGAATAAACTCTATTTTTGCTCAAATTGAAACAAACCAAAACTGTCTTCCCCAAACAGGGGCTTGTTTTAATTCTTTCATTCAGAGAAATAATCAATTGAAACTTCTATCAGTGATCAGTGACTCTATGTCTGTGAATATTTTTACCCTAAAGTCCACTTTACCGGAAACAATTATTCTTTGGCCAGATTATCTCTGCTACATGCCTCACCTTCTTTAACTTTCAGCCTTTCTGGATCTTCGTTTCATGTGAACTCTCTTGAAAACAGCTTTCGGTTCTATTTTCTCATTCCGGTCTGAAAGCCCTTCCCTTTGAATGGTAGAATTGAGTTCAATTATGTTGAATCATTTACCAAAAGATCATCTTGTACTATTTGTCCACCTTTTCCTATTTCTTACCCTCCCCATTCCTTTCTTGACTACTCTGACTTTAGTGTTGGTCTCTGTTTTAGTTGTCTACAAGGAAACTGTGGTGTTTCGTATGGTGAATTTATTTTTATTATGTTGCTTGGGACTTACTGGTTACCCGGAATTTGGACTATTATTTCTTTAAATATTCTCTCTCCTACATATACTTTCTCCTCCTTTTCCCCTTCCTTTTGGATCTTTACTGTAAAGAAATGCAGGAATTTCTCACTCCATCTACCATCTCTCTCAATGTTCCTGCATATTTTCCATATCTTAGTCCCTCTCTGCTGCATTCTGGATAACTATTTCAGTTCTATTGGACAATTCACTCATTCTCTCTATGGCTGTGTTAATCTGCTAAATTTATGATATCATATCTTTTATTTTTAGAAGCTCTATTGGTTCTTTTTTTCAAAAATGCTTTGAGAAATTTGATTGTCCCATGTGTCCTAATCATTTTAATGCTTTTATTTCTTCAGATGTATTAAACATTTCTTTTATAATGTTTGAATATATGATTTCTACTAACATGTGCTCATGGTGTTTTGTTTCCACATTTTAAAAAATATGAGCTCATGTTCCTTGGTGCCTTATGTACAGAAATCCTTTGAGAATTAAAATGTGTTCTCCAAAAGAGGATTTTCATCTTCTTCTTCCCGGCAAAACGGGAGAACACCATAAATCTGAAATCACTTTGAACTAAATTATAGACTCTGGGTTTATTGGGCTACCTACATATTATGAATTCACTGTTCCAACCCAAGTGAGATTGATCCTCTGTTTACTAAATATCAGGGGAGATTTTTTTAAAAAATTTTTCTCAGAGCCAAGGACAAAATAAGTCAATTACACCTATCTCCTCCTACAGAGCAAACTGTTCAATCTCTCCTTAATTCAGTGGTGATGTTTCAGGTAGGCAACTTGCAGGGGTCTCTGATCTGCTCTCTGGCTGTCCTCAGAGTCTAGGATTTATCTCTGTCAACCACAGGTGTGACCCATTGAGACCAGCCTTATTATTTGGGGGGAAACTACATTTGTTGTTAAGAGCAAACATGTACTCAAATGCTCACTTCATTTACTCATCTAGGTAGGAAATTTCTTATACTTTATGACTCCAAGCAATTTCCTTCACATCCTACCTAACATTTCAAACATGCATTAAGAACTACAAATGTGTGCTTGTTTCTGTTCTGTTTGCTGGTTGCCAGATGGGAGGGGAGTGGGGGGCTAGATGAAAAAGGTAAAGGGATTAAGAACTACAAATTGGCACTTACAAAATATTCACAGGAGCTGAAGTACAGCATAAGGAATATAGTCAATAATATTGTAATAAACATTTACAGTGCCAGATGGACACTGGCTTATTTGGAGGATTGCTTCGTAAATTATGTAAATATCTCAGCACTACTATGCTGGACCTCTGAAAGTAATATAATATGGAATGCCAACTATAATTAAATGATAAAAAATTAAATTATTAACGTGTGTGTTAGGGAACATTTTTAGATTTTCTGTACCAACAAGGTTATTATTGAGCACATAGTATAGTATATTGCATTTATTTTTCACTCTTAAACACACACATATGTTGTAGATAGATATCCAGTGTTGTACTTAGTTCCTATAAAAAATTAAGAGAAAATGTTTTTTGCCTTCTGTTATTTTGAGCTGACTAATGTAGGCTTGATCTGCTAACATACAACTTGAAACTTTCATTGATATGTGCTACTTCAACAAATATAAAAGAAAAGCTATCAAACTCTTCAAACTGTTCTAACACTAGGTGGTTAACTGGATATATGAATTATAAACTGACCAAGCCCTAGTGGATTTTTAAGTGTAACATCTAGCCAAAGTTCACACCCCACTCCAACGTATATTGGAACACAGCTGCAATCATTACTAAAATAACTATCTCTGAAAGTCTGTCGAGAGCACATGGTATTCAGTAAGCACACTTTAAGACTGAATTTAGATCTATAAACTTCTGCACTACAATAAGCTTTTCCAACAAAAAGTGCTATTTTAATAATTGTATTTAAGTTGAACTTTTGTTTATTTAGATGGTAATGAATCCTTTTATTTTCTGTGACTTATTATATGCCTTTAGGCTCAAATATCCTCCTTTTTTTCTTCAAACAAATCATTCCATCTTTTTCCTAGCTCTCCTGCTTTTTCTAAATGGAAACTTATCCTCCTGCCGAAAGAAAGGTGAATAACAGGTCTTTATCTTCATTGCTGGCTAGTCTTAGCTTTCATAAACTTTCGTTTTTAAAAAAAGATTTTATTTATTTATTTTTTAGAGAGAGGAAAAGAAGGGAGAAAGAGAGGGAGAGAAACATTAATGTGTGTTTGACTCTTGAGTACCCTCTACTGGGGACCTGGCCCATAACCCAGGCATGAGCCCTGACTGGGAATCGAACCAGCAAACTTTGGTTCACAGGCCGGCACTCAATCCAGTGAGCCACACTAGCAAGGGAAACTTTCACAAATTTTCAAGCCCAAAATTTCTTTGCCCTATATTTTATTTTTGCCATTTCCCCCCATTAGTCTAAAGAGTTCAACTTAATTAAGAAATAGACCATAGCTTCTATCATTATTACACACCTTATATTCACAGACAAAAAGAGAAAGAGAAGAGGAAGAAACAGAAAAAGTAGAATGGAACAAATAAAAATACAAAACAATGTCACAGAATGTACCTTAATGTAAACAAAGTACATTTTTCAGTTCAAAGGAAAGGTGTTTGTTCAATATTTTCCTCTGTAATCAAAGATGGGTGGCTAGGAAAAGAGACACTTCTTTATTCTACTCTCCTGTTTTCTGCTTGGCACGCTAAGTACTTCTTTCTTCCCTGGTGACAGAAGTGGTAAAATTTGAGCATGAAGGGAATAAAAAGCCCTTTTTTAGGCTTTGACTGATATGATGTGTTATGCCCTCATCAAAGTGTGGTTCTTGGACCAACATCATCAATTTTATCTGAGAACTTGTTAGGAAGTCAGAATTGTAGGTCCAACCTCAGACTTACTGAATTACAATCTGTGTTTTATTAAGATTTCTAGGTGAGTCATATGCACATTGAATTCTGAGAAGCTGTGCTCTTGTGAATCTTTCCAGATAACTCCACTATTGTCAGTAATAAAACCAGAATTCCTCTCTATTTTCATTTTGTATTCTGTGAATATTATTTTTGTTGAGACTCTATTAAAAAATAATGGTTCAGTGATTTCAAGAGCTGAAGAATAATGTTTGCTACCTGAATATGAATCTTGTCCCATATTGTATGAACAACAAAAACTACAAGTAACATTCCACATAATCTATGCCTTCAGCATTACTAGGAGATAAAGAATACCTACTGTGGAAAAGTGATCAGTAAATACCAACAGGAAAAAAAGTGGTTAAAGGAATGTCCAAAATAAGATACAGTTTAGGCTAATTAAATGTAAGCAGATGTTTGGGTTGGGATTCTGAAAAGTTTCTTTTTTTATTATTTTAATATTTTATTTACTTATTTTTAGAGAGGCGATGGGAAGGAGAAAGAGTGGGAGAGAAACATCTATTTGTGGTTGCCTCTCGTGTGTCTCCTACTGGGGACCTGGCCTGCAACCCAGGCATGTGACCTAACTGGGAATCGAACCAGCGACCTTTTGCTTCACAGGCCCGTGCCCAATCCACTGAGCTACACCAGCCAGGGCTGAAAAGTTTCTTGCAAGAGAGGCCAACTTAGCTTGCATGGACCTTTTATGGTTTTGCTTTTCTTCCTTCTGCCTAGAATAAATAAGGACATGATAGTGAAGCTGAAGGTGTCATCTTGAGATCATGAGATGAAAGGAGAAGACACCTGCAGACACCTCAGATGTAACATCTTGACCCTGTACCAACACCAGTGCCACTTATTTTGTTACAAGAGAAAACTAAGCCCCATCAATTTCAGCTAACTTTCTGTTTCACGTAGCTGAATGCTACTACACTTGATAAGCTTTTAACATAGTACCTAGACATAGTAAGCATTTGATGTTTGATATTATTTCTAATAATAAAGTGTTGCAATTTGCATCCAATTAATACTGATTTAAATGTATATTTTTGGAAAAATCATGTGCCTTTATCTGATTAGCTTTGATTTTTAAAAAAGTTCTAATTTTGTGTGTGTGTGTTTTATCTTCAACCTGGGATATTTCTTCATTGCTTTTAGAGAGAGAGGAACATCAATGCGGGAGAGAAGCATTGATTGGTTGCCTCTCATATGTGCCTGCAACCTAGGTATGTGCCCTGACCAGGAATCAAACCCAAACCTTTCAGTTACAAGACAATGCTCTATCCACATGAGCCACACTGGCCAGGGCAAAAGTTCAAATTTTTTTAAATCAAAAACTGTCTTAGACCCTGGCCTTTAAAACCTAAAAGGAGGTGTAGTCGCAATAGAAACTCTTCATTGAACATTTAATTTAATCCAGGGCCTACACTAAATGTTCTATATACATCTTCATTTCTAATCCACAGAACTATCACAGAAATATATAACCTCCCTTTTACTGAAGTGTGAACTAAAAATCAAATATGTTAAGTAATTTTCTCAAAGCCACTCTTCCATTAAGTGGACAGACTATTATTAAATTTCTGGTACATTCGACTCCAGAGCTCATGTCCTTAATGATCACATATTAATCATTACAGTCAGTTATATACTATTTTGGTTAAAAATAACACACCTAAGTAAAAAAAAAAAAAAAAAATCCGAGAAGGGCACATTATGTCAAGAAACTCCTGGAAAATTCTGCTTTGGAGGCCGGAAGGGTTAAAGATCATCCTTCACGATAATTCTTTCTTCATCTTGGGAAAAGATGAAGGTAATTAACTGTTCCACCAGAGAAGATGGCATTTCAGTTTTAAACTATTCCACTCTCAGAAGACAAGCATAACAGTAAACACAATAAGAAAAAGTGGGGGGGGGGGAGTTCAAAAGTCTGAGGTAGACTTAAAAATGTTTCTATCCTTCACTAATGGTCCTCAAATATTAGTATGCGGCAGAATTTCCTGGAAGGCTTGTTAAAACAGAGTGCCAGGTCCCAACCCCAGAATTTTCTGACAGTTTGTGTGATGTGAGTCTGAGAATCTATATTTCTAAAAATACCCCATGTGCCACTGATGTTTTTGATACAGCAGGTAAGGAGGACAGGGAGAGAGCTGGTAGAGGTGGTGATTTTAAATATGGTGATCAGAATAAGCCCTTAAAATCTGAGTTAAGACTTGGTGGGAGGTGGAGAGTAACAGTCCACATTATTTGGACTCTAGGAACAACTTAAGAAAAGAAACTTCCCCCAGCAGAAATCTCTGTAATTAATGTATGATTATGCAATCTCATGCATAAATAAAAGCAACATTGTTTGAAAAAACACTGTAATTGGTGTTTGTTTCTTGGAGTCATTAAATCAAGGCCTTACAAACAGAAGCCATTAATTAATTTAAAGTCTGCAGGGAGAAAAACTCTTTAGTGAGGAATTCCTATAAAACAGGCATATTATCAAAATCATACTATCATAACCATTATAAATTGATAGACTTAATATAAGGCTGGCTTTTAACTGCTATTTGAATATTCATTTAAGCTACAGAGTTCATAAACTGTTTCTGAAATCATAGTTTAACTCTGATAGTATCTCACTCTTCCAGAGCTAAGAATATTGTTGAGGAGCTATACTATAAATCACTTTATGCGAAAAGGAGGTAGCTTCGACCCAAGAACATTAAAATGGGGTTTTGTAATTTTTAACAAAGGAAAAACTTTAGACTACTTTCTTCTCCCACAAGTCATAGACAATCTCTGAGTCAAAACAAATAGACAAACAATAACACTAAAAAACTAGAAACAACTGATATCTGAGAAAACGTATGACAGCTGAGAATGTAGGAGGGACAGAACAAGGAAAGTAAAGAGTTCTCGAAGGCACTCACTGGATGGAACATCACGTGTGCTTAACTTATCTCTTAGGAAGTGTTTACTTCTTCGGCTGCCTGACCTTGCTGCTATGGATTCATCGTGGCTTTATCCTTGAACCGGTGCTCACCTGAGTTCACAATGAGTTATTCTGTCACTCAGCATCCAGGCATCTTTACTGCATGCCCATCAGCCTTGCACTAAGCATTTCTTCACTTATCATAAGTCTAAGGCAGAGTCTTCACAGTTTCCACAGTGTTTTAGTTTTGAAGTGGCTTTTCTAATGGCTCACATTGTTTTTGCAATTCTTTTTTTTTAATTCAACAGTAGTTTATTTTCATAGCTGTAATCTAATAATTACATGATAAAAATACTCCCCCAAAACCAAATTATGTAGCAATGAATGAAAATATGTGAGACGATTTCTACATTCAGCATATCTGGCAGAAAAAGTAAAGTTAAAATGCTATGTAAAAAATGTCTTTAAAATATTAATTCCTTGACTTTAAAAAAAATCACTGGGTCTACTGTGAGAGCAGAAAAGTGTAAGGCGGTAAGTCGATAATAGTTGCGTTTAGGCGACTGAAGCACAGGTTTCCTCAGGGTGACATACGTCCTGCTTCCCTGCTGCCTGCACTCTGCTGGGTTTGACCCTTCTGGAAGTCACTGTCTGGATCATGTTCCGCATCTTCTTCTTCCCCTTCCTCATCCATCATACTCGTCATCATCTTCTCCAATAGCTTCTCCAGCAAAATACGACACTGATCTTGGGATTATACGCTCACGTAAAAAGGGACCAATTTCAGAGTCAGCAGCAAGGGGAGCACCATCACCCAGATCTACACTCTCAGGGACTTCAGAAGGGGCAAAAATGTGTATTTTTAAAAAAGAATCACTGCCAACTATTTTGGTCACGGTATGAACTGTCCCGGTTTCCTTGTGTTTCTGTTTCTCTTTAATGATTTCAAAATGACATTCTACTCTTTCTTCCAATCTGTCTGGTACCGACTCCAACCGCTAATTTCTGGTCCATCAAAAGAGATCAGAACCATCTGGTTCCGACTTCATCCTATATTTCTTTGTCAACACTTCATCTGTGAAATATTCATTGGTTTAAAGTGAAGTTCTAAAACAAAACTCACAGGCTGGCCAGCATCTCAGAACTTCCTTTGAATATCTTTCCAGTGTTTCAGAATAGGGTCATCAAGTTCCTCACCGTATTATTGAGCAAGTCAACATTCTTAAGAAAAAGTCAACCACACTTCAAGAATTCTCTTGGGATCTTATTTTTCTTCATCCTTTTTTCCATCCTCAATCATTTTCAGTTCCTCCAAAACTTCACCTTCCTCAATGGGTTTCCACTGACATTCTTCTTCCACAGGTTCATAAATTGCATTAATGATCTCAAATACCTTATCGAATAAAGGCTGATAGAAACAGCACACTTTCTTTCAAGATCATGAACTTCCTCATAGAACCTGGCTTCTATCTGTGCACATGCAACTTGAAGATTCTTGAGAGCACTCACTCATCTGTTAAGTACTTCGCAAGCTCTCATTGTATCCTGTCGGTGTTTCTACCAGACCATCAAGTCGCTCTTGGGGGGCTGCAAGAAGCTGAGGATTTTGTGCCATCTGAACAGTCAATCAGCTGCTGCACTTGGAATTTTGTTTCTCCACCAGTCTCTTCTTCTGCTTCCTCGACATCATCCAACTCTTGACCCAGGTCAGACTGTTCTTTGTTGTCCGTGCCTGCCATGTTGGAAGAACTCCGAACACCGATGGCTAGCATGGGCAGCCAGGCGGCCAGAGCCGCACAGTCAGTAACTCGGGGCAGAGGCAGGAGAAGCAGGAGGCACTTTGCAATTCTGATGGTAGGGTTTTTACTTGGGAACCCAAGCCCAGAGACTGGGACCTACCACCTAATGACAGATCAGCTTCATTCTGACACCTTGCTTTCCTAGATTTACAAATATCAAAAGCACTGGGATCCTCATTACTGCACTCCACATGTATGTACACATACACACAGAGTTTTTCAGCCATGACACGTGAAGGTGATGTCTCAATGAACCACTTCCATGGCTCCTGAGGCTGTTACGTCTTTTGTTCCATCTACAAAGCGTCTTCATCTGGTGTCATCCATAGCACTTGCCAAGATTTTCCTCAAGGGAAAATTCAACTTTATATGAATAAGCCACACAGGAAGGAACTTCTATTCTCTTCTCCCATTGATTTTAATGCATTTCTTGTACCGTGTACATCTTATCACATTGCTATAATTGATTTCTCCATTTAATTCAGATTCTGCTTTCCTCCCACTTGACTTTAGATCCCTCACACCATACATTATGCCCTAATCATTTTTATATTCTCAGTAATTCTGATTGCTTCTGGTGCACAGTAATTATTCAGTAAACATTCAAAGCATGGCTGAATAAATGAATGAGAGGCAGTACAGACAATGAAGTACACGTTGGGGGCCCAAGAGACCTGGGTATGAGACCTAGTTCTTACACGTGATTGTAGGTGAGGCACTTAAACCCCTTCTATTTCAGCTCCCTACTCTGTAAAATCTGAGAATTTGAGAAATAGTACTACCTAACTCATAGAGAGACAGTAAAGACTAAATGAAATAATGCATATAAAGGACTTAACACAATTCCTGGCATGTAAAAAGCATTCTTTAAGTGTTATTATTTTTTATTATGAGTGGAAATAATTTGGCTCAAATATATTGTAGACATGCAGACTGAATAAAAATTATTGAAGAGGGATGGTTATTTAGAAGAGGAACTCAAAATTTGCACTGAGAATAAAAAAAGATAAGCAGGAGAATAGATGACATCTGGAAGGTTATCTGAGGCTTTGCAGTATAAGTATATTGCCCAATATCACTGTCTGAAGCCTATTTTCAGTGCCCTGTTGGAAATGAGATTGAGTTGAGACATTGCTTTATGGCCTGAACGATCAAGGTCTGGTGTCAAACCAAGTCAAACAGGAACAGTTCTGAATTTGTCTTAACCTCTCTTTAACCACAGTTCTGTCATTAAGCAAACAGATGACTCGATCTTTACAAAAACCAAACAGAGATAGGAGCATTTTATTCCTGTATTTTCACAATATTTTTATACACATTGTGGTTACACTTTCCAGAGTGATTATTCCATCATGTTTTGCTGGTCTAATTGCAAAAATGGTCTCAAGTCATTTATGAGTAAAATTATGCCAAATGTCTTAAATCATTTTACATCTCCAAGCTGTACCTACAAGGACAGGAATATTTATAGCCACCCTCTAGTTTAAATACATTTTAGCCCCAAATTCTTCAAAGTTACTAACAATGACACCAACCAAGGAATGGGTGGCAAACGCAAGGCCTGTGGGCGGAATCTGCCCTCCACCTTGTTTTATCTGGCCCATCAACTTGCTTCTACCTGGCGGCAGTGCCCAGCTCCTTGACCCTAGTTAAGCAGTAGTTACGTTTACACAGTCCTAAAATTACATTCGACCCTTTGAAGGCAACCTCGAGGCTGATGTGTCCTTCAGGCGAAAATGAGTTTGGCACCCCTGATAAGGAATCAACAACAAAACTTTTGTTATCTCCATTTCCTCCCTCTGATTTATGAATCAACATTTACTTTGCATTAAGTATACATTTACTTTCTTCTTTTCATGCATCTGCCTCTTTCTGTCTCTCATGAATAGTCACACCTATTCACGCTCTGAGAATTTGCACAGCACAATGTCTTCAGTTACATTCTGATTAGAATGGATGCGCCTGGTTTTGGCGATGGGTTAAGCGCAAGTCCACTGATGTAAGAAAGCAATCAGTGAACAATATTGTGTTTTAGAACTCTGTTTCCGAGAACCATGGCAAGCAGCATTTTAAAAAGTGGCTTTCCCTTAATATGCACGTGTGTACGTATGCACACACACATTTCGAGAATTAGTCAGTTCTTCATGATTTTCTCCTTTTTAAAATAAAGAATACCTTTTACTATTTCTCACATGTCACTACTATTAGGTGTCTCTTGATAACAAGATGCTTAAGATCGTAGAGATGGTAAGCTGACTGGAGAACCCACCCCCCGTCCCAATCACCACCGTTGCTTAATGAGCCTACATTAACCAGTGTAGAGTGAATCTCCCTTAGAGGTCGGCTACGTTGTGCTCATAAATATCACTCTGTGGCACTGCATAATATAGGGCAAATAAGTTGTGTCTTTATCCATGTTGTAGCTCTTAAAACATCTCTCACGAACACAGTCTATATTCAGTGAGTCAGGAAAACCACCATTAAAGTGAGGGAGAAAATCTCAGTGCAAATAAGTATGATGTGTTGGGAATAAAAGCACCAAATTACAGTGGTCTGATTAATTTTTGGCTTTCCAGAAATTTTTGTGTCACAAAATTTAAAATTCTTTGACTTTTAGTTATCTTCAATAGTGAACAAATGAGAGTATATTTGAGAAGTGAACATGAATGAGAGAATAAAGGAGAATATTTAAAACACTAAATAATCCCAAACTTGTTTACATTGGGTCTAGACATACACAAATCCCGGCATGTGCATACTTATTAACTGGCCCTCCCACACTTCTCTCTTCTCCTCCCCCAACGACTTTCACGCAGGCACGTGCACGCTCAGTTTTAACTCCTAAGCCCTTCCCTGGGCCAGTCGACACTCCTTAGGCACAGTGCAAATGGAAGTCTGTTAGCAGCACCCCGCTTCCACCAACACCTGCTAAAATCCTACTGCCACACCAGACATTAAACGGGCAATGGGAAGACGCAAACGCTCAACATTCTGTAACTTAAATAGGCAAATTATATTTAATTCAGAGTTTTTATATAAATATAATTCACACCCAGAAACCTTTAATTAGCATAGTTTCGTTTGATAGTTTAGAAAACTAAACCTCATAAAAATGTTAGGTGGTTTATGTTAGCAAAGCAGCATCTCACATTAGCATCTAACAACAATTTAGAAACAGTGAATAAATATACTTCCTTAAGTATTAACGAGGGCAGGCTGACAAAGGCTTTACTGATGTAAGAGCTATCCTCCAAGACTGACCAATAATCTATTCCCCTGATGTTCTGGAATTGGGGAAATTAGTTAATTCTATTAGTGAAGTGCTAAGCTGAGTTCTGAATATTTTTTTACTTTATTTAATGTTTATAGCACCCCCGACTATAAGTATTATTACCTCCTCCTTGCACACCAGTGGGACTGAGAAACAGAAGGTTAGGTATCCCTCGTCACAACATCAGCTGATGAGGACATCTGCTTCCGAGTCCGCACTCCAAGCCACCATAATACGGTGTGTGTGGCAGCAACGGATGCTATTTATTCTTTAAATCCAGATACCCAAAGAAGTATTTACCCCAAGGATCAGACACTGACAAAAGATGATCACATGGTGTCTCGCTTAAATATTAGAATGGATCATATCACTATCAGAAAAGTAATCTAAGAACACGAAGAATACACGTAAGACTATGTAGCTAAGAAAACCTAGGGAGATAGCTGCAAACAGTTTACCAGCTGTGATTACCCTCTTTAAGCAAAGGTATCAGGTACACACAAGCCTAAGAGGCAGAAAAGCAGGCATCACTGGCCTGTGCAAATAGCAGCTGTGGGAAAAAAAATACTGAGAGGCATGCATCAGTCACTTGAGGCATCTCCATCCTCCCCATCAATATGCACATTTGAGAATAATTTATGCATGCCAGGCTGTCCAGCACATACGTGTCCCCATGTGTGTTGTGAGGGCACTGGAAGAATACTGCTAGATTAAATTGGGATTAGTATTTAAAACAATGAACAAATAATTTGGATTCAATATTTAATTTTGTTTTGAGAGTTAAGTAAATATTATTTTTAGAATTTTTCAAAATCCTCACCCATGGACATTTTTTAAAAAAATTCCTTTTAGAGAGACAGGAAGAAAAAAGAAACTTCGATGGAAAATAGAAGCACTGACTGGTTGCCCTCTGTATGTGCCCATAATGGGGATCAAATCGGCAACTTAGGTAGGTGACCTGGCCAGGAATTGAACCTGCAACCTTTTGGTTAAGGGACAATGCTCTAATCCACTGAGCCACACCAGCCAAGGCAAGAGAGTTAAGTAAATATTATTAAAGCTAACTACTGGGGGGAATTATACGAGAAATAGAAGTTCAGCGAATACTTGAACAAACTGCTAAACCAGTCAAAGAATGAATCATTTAACATAGTAATTAGTTTTGATAAAAAATGTTAAACCAAGCTTTAATTCTTTAACTTGGTGAACTTCCTTTTTCCTTTAAGATACTAGTTCATGAATTCCTTAGCTTGTTGCACACTAGCTAGGAAAGAGAGTCAGACATTCATAGTAGAGGATGCTCCAAGCTTCCACAGGAAGGATCAAGATACCGACATCCAGCAGCCTTTAGAAAGAGGATGCTTAAAAAAAAAGAAGTGGTAAGTCTTTATTCTCTAGAAAGATGCAGGCATATTCCTTCAACCAATAAGTACATTTGTGGCATTTAAGAGAGGAGATATCACTTTTCATATATACTATAAAGACAGTCAAGAGGATATACAGAAATTGCTAAAATCATATCTGGCACGGGTGATTTGAAAGCCACTTATCATGCTGTGAATGCATCCTTGTATTTAAAGAATAGAAACAGGAAACCAGATGAGGGATCACTCAAAAAGTGTCTGTCCCTGTTGGTACAGTATCAAGCAAAAAGAGATCCACGACCAGGCACTGATAATACGAACAGTTAGGGTTTGCACTTTGCAACAGCTCCCAGCCACAGCTGGTTGCACTTGCAAGCAAGTCTTTTTTCCTCTGGCCCAGCTGTGCAGAGCCTGAGACATTACATGGCAGGAGATTCCCGAACTAATTAGGTTACGGTGCCCTGGCTTTTTACAGAAATCTTAAGAAAGAAAATATTTTGTCTTTGTTCTCCCAAACCTCTCCCATTACTTACTTGCCCATTCCCTTTTCAATACCCAGTGAACTTCTATTGCTTACTTGGGATATTTTCTAGTCTGAACAAAGGGCAGAATCTCAGAGTCTTGACTAGATGAAGGAAGTAGTAACTCTCGAAATCGTTCTGTCAAAAGAAAAACAAACATTAAGCTGTAAAAATATTCATGAAAATAATTTCAAAATAGAATTATTTCCTATTCTTTCAAACTTGTTACCTATTTGTGTATCCTTCATTAGAAATTATCCACCATTTTTTCTACTACTAAAATATATCTATTTCACTGTAATGGCTGTATACCTTTTTATGATTATTATATCACAACAACTCAAATGTAAAAATAACAAGTATTTACTAGTACAGACTAATGAAGTCTTATAATTGAAAGATTAGAAGAAACACATATGACCAATAAATATATCAAGAGATGCAAAACCTCACTGGTAACCTGGGAAATGCAAACCACCATCACACACCACTAGATAGCATTCACGTGCCATGGCTAGCAGTTGACAGAAATTAATCTCGCAGGACCAATGTAAGCTTTCTATACTTTTGGTAGGAGTGAAGGCAATTTGGCACCTTTTCAGTTTCAGTTTAAGTTTAACCTTGCATGCCCTATGAGCCGATATTTCCATCTCCAGATAAATACTCTGAAGAAAACTCCCCATATGTCTTGGGCAGCAAGGAGGGCAGGTTCACAGCAGCAGTGCTCATAACCACACAATAGAAGCAACTCCACCACTCATCAGCAGGACCCTGCACAACTGGGGTGTATTCACAAAATGGAAAATTAATTAAAATGAAAAACATTGCAAATTCAGTTACAAAAATAAGCATAGTGAATCATACTAGTGTGATGTTGAGTAGGAAATAAATACCAACCAGATTACATATAGAAGAGTCTTATTTGTTGTCGCTGAGTTAAAAAAACAACAACTGAGCAATGTATTGTTTAGATATGTTACATATGAAAAAAACACTGAAAAAAGGAGTTATATACACAACTCAGGATAATAGCTATCTTTTAGGAGGAGGGAGGGGATTAAATAAAAAAGCAAAAATGTAGGTGTAAGTAACTGTTAGCATTACACATGGATTAACTACAGCATTGTCAATGAGTGCATAAATGAGTGCATCAGGGCCAGGAACTGTCCGATGATAATATTAGCCATGAACCATGCATTTAATTTAAAAAATTCTGCCCATGTGCAGTTGGTCAGGAAGGAAGGAGGGAAGGAGAAAAGAGGCAGAGAGAGAAAAAGGCATGGAGGGAGGAAGGAAGAGAGGGACGAAGTGAGACAAGGAAGAAGGAAGGGAGGGAGGGAAAAAGAAAGGGGTAAAAACAAGAGAAGGATGAGCAGAGGAAGGGAGCATCCTCAGTTCTGCCTTAGATACAGCTGTGCTCTCCAGCTACCTGCATTGCACCATCTATCACTCTAACGTGGACCCCATATTTCTAGGACTAGGTATCCATTACCTTTGGAGTCACCCCTTGTGGAAGGCTTCCCTGATCCCTGCCTTCTTTCCTTCCTCTGACAAATCTGGAATGGATGGCCCCACTCTGTACTTCCAGTATACTCTGTGTTTACATTCTCATAGAATTTATCAACTACATTTGCATGGTTATATGGTAGATATATAATCTAGTAGGTGGGTATACTGTCACCAGAATATGGAACATTATCTGATGCATACATATTAAGATAATAGATAAGTATTATCTGAAAAAATATTTCCAATTTCCAGTTTTGCAGAATATAGAAAACTGTTTGCCAAGCTTAATCGTGATGCCCTTAGAAGCCCCCAGATGCTATCGACCACCGGAAGCAAGCAAGGGGAGCTGTACTTCAGCTTTGACAGAGTAACACCATCGGGCTGAGACACAGGGCAAAGCAGAAAATCCAGGCTTCAGTGAGCCTGTCACAAATGGAAGGAGAGAAATTTCCACAAAATACTAACAATCTACACTTGATGACATTCACCACACCCCAGTTACCAAATAGTTAGATGTTAAACTTCCCTGAGCACTGTGGCTATGAACTATGGCTGAGAGGCAGGATGTAGATTTTTTTCTTCATATTTATTAAAACATATTGAATCAGATATTTAACTGACTTCTACTCATTGTGTTTTCACTCTTCGACAGTTCTTATAATATACCTAGGGAAGAACTATAAAAACAAAGCTGGTTGTACTTTACAGTCCACATGAAAGCACAATTTATTCTCTTTTAAGGATGCTTACTCTTTGAGCTCATATTTTAAAATTTTAAGTTACATGATTGACTGATATGCTGCAATTTTTAATAAACAGAAGTAAAATACCTTTCAATGAAATGTCTGGTAATTCTTCGGATGATATGACCCCTGGTCTTCAGTCTACTCTCCCATTTATGTAGCACACAATTAAGTGAGTTATTTGTAGTATTTCTCCTTTTCCTTTCCTGCCTTCCATTTAGCCTTTTCTTAAAAAGTCATGAAACATAAAGCCCAAGACCCAACAGCAAACATAATGAACTTTACACATCAAGTAAAGAACTGTTTAAGCAAACAACTATATTGAATATGTTATATCCTTGGGTGCTAAAAATAGATATGAATTAAAGTATTACTGCATGATTCCCCAACTGATTTAAATGCAAAGAAAAAACAGAATTCTTAATGCAAACAACTATAAATATAATACAACTATAGGATTTTACTGAATTATATAATCACAAAGTACATTTGATTATAAATCTGGAAGAAAATCTCTGAAAATCACATTTTATTGATAGGCCTAAAACAAAATAAAACAAGACAAAAAAAAAAGAGAGATAAACCTCCCCCAACACACACAGAGAACAAAAGTAGTATACAAGAGTTCACTTATAAAGCTACTCAAACAATACAATATGTAGTTAATATTCCTACATTTGGAACATTCTTTAATCTGAATACTATAAAAACAAGGAACACCAAGAGAACATGAAGATACTTGAGTAGCTATCATGACTATCAAAAAAATACATCACAAATATACAACATAAAATATAAACAGTACCTTAAAATTATATCCTTGTATTTATTTTTAATTAAATTTATTGAGGTTACATTGGTTAATGAGATTATACAGGTCTCAAGTCCACATTCCTATGGTATATTATCTATAGGTTATATTGTGTACCCACCACCCAAAGTCAAATCATCTTCTGTCATCATACATTTGGTCCCCTTTACCCTTTACTATCCCTCCCACCCTCCCATCCTCCGGTCTGTGTCTGAGTTTCAGTTTTATTTCCCACAGATCAGTGAAATCACATGGCTCTTAGCTTTTTCTGATTACTTAATTTGCTTAGCATAATTTTTTCAAGGTTCATCCATGTTGTTGCAAATGGCAGTGGTTCATGTTTTGTTATGGCTGAGTAGTATTCCATTGTATATATGTACCACATCTTTATCTGATCATCTATTGAAACACACTTGGGTTGTTTTCACGTCTTGTCCACCATGATTACCGCAGTGAACACAGGGGTGCCCATACCTCAGTGAATAAAGCTTTCAAATGTTTCTACCTG
Organism: Carollia perspicillata; assembly: GCA_004027735.1. Classification (NCBI taxonomy): domain Eukaryota; kingdom Metazoa; phylum Chordata; class Mammalia; order Chiroptera; family Phyllostomidae; genus Carollia; species Carollia perspicillata. Next base: position 19,184 of record PVKM010004175.1, read on the forward strand.
AAAATTATGTCCTTTTAAAAATTTTTATTTTTTTATTATTCTATTCATAAATTCTTAAATGTAGACAATTAATTTTATCCCATAAACATGATTGATTATTTTTCTTTATGAGAATAAAAATAAATGCTTGCATTTATGCTTAGAAAACTCCAAGTGGTGAAAATTGGTTATAATTCTTACACAGTGTTTCTTTAGTTTCCCAGATTTGGTCACCTGTTCAATTAGCATCTCATTCTTTATACGATACCAGAAAAAAAGAGCCAAGCAAACTGATGTTTTGTTTGCTAAGTAGCAAAAATTATAAAGTAATACTGTTCTCTTGCAGCAAAATGCCACATCAGATGATTTGCCTTCTTGGTGGGCCCAAAGTCTATTTCTTAAGAAAATGGTAATTATCCAAATACAAGGGCTCAGTCCATTCACAGGGCTTTTAAAAACAATTTCATAAGAATCACTGAAAATAATGAGAGGATTTTCTGCCAACTGATACTCTGATGAGCTAACTAACAATGTGATAATGTCTGAACATGATTTTCTAGGAAAGGGTATGTATCATAATTAACACAAGCTTTTGTAGATTTTCACCCACCCTTCTTTTCTCCCATTCAATTAACAGAAAAGATTCTGAGGCTACCAGACCTGGTTAAGATACTACACATAGTTATATTAATTTGGATGTGCTGAACAATCAATTGTAAGAAAATAGACTTAACTACTGAAAAATGAAAGCAAGAAAAATAAAATACTTTCCAATTCAAATTCAACTTTTTTGTACACTTATGTACAAAAAGTTTACAAGTTCTTTATTTTCCCCTTTGGAAAATGGCCAATTTGTAATCCTAAATATTCAGAATGTAACAAATGGGATAAGAATTTGCATACTACAACAAAAAAGTATGCAAATATATTCCTGGGATGGGAATAAAGTAATATATTATATTACTATAAAAAAGGGAAAAAAGAAAAATTAAAGACAGAATAAAAATAAAAAAGTGTTGCTGATTATGCTATCCTTTTGAAATCTAAAAGTCCTTTATATCTAGGGATGTAATCACAGCCACCTAATTAGCGCCTGTAACAAGAACCTAAGAAATTGTTTGCTGGAGGGACTCTGTCAAGGTTTTATCAATTCCAAATCATTGTTTCCCTCAAGGTAAATCCTTTTGCCTCTCCACAGTCTCCAATATGGAACTGAGCATTTTAATTTCTTAATTACTAGATTATAATGGGCAAGAAAAAATATTAGAGAAAATATCTCTAAACAGTGGCAATGTTACTTTAAAAAAAACCTGAAAAGAAATTATTGGCATTTTTATTAATAAATATGAACTTCCTCCTCTTTCTCTTAATGTTCATATTACACTCAATTTGCAAGTTTTAATTTTTTTTCCAAAAAGCACTGAAACAAAATCCTTATTAAGGGATCTGAAGCAGACCCATTAAAGACTTTAGTTTTTACAATAGCTAGTACAATGCAATATACTATAGGGAGCTTCAGATTAAATGTTGCAAAGAAACAGACATTATTTCCATACTCAAATTTAAAACTAAAACAAGATCAGTAAATGATTACCTCATAAATTTCTATGATTTACAAGAAACACTGAGAATGATCTCATAATACAGGTGGTGTCAGAAGTGGCTACACTTAAGAAAGGGGATGCCAAAGAACAAACCTTTCTTTACTCACTGCAGTACATAGAAGCAACGGTGTATAATAGAAGATAGTAAATTGGTTGTCAGAAAGGGAGTCCTCTACCAACTTCTGCCTCTGTTCTTAATTCCTTTTCTTCAACTGAAAAATGAGTCAGAGGAGCTCAGCGATCTTTAAGTCATCCTTCAACCTGGAATCCCTTTAAGAACATATGCTTAAGGACAGGAAGGGAATCTTGTCAAAATCACTGATAAGGAGGGTGGCCATATGTCGATTTGCCTGGAATGTTTCTGGTTTATGCTTTTTAGTGAGCTGTTTAATTTAGTATTTACCTCAATTTTATTTTTATTAAATTAAATATTACTAATAAAACATATTGGATGTGCTGTGATGGATACAGAGGAGTGCCTCCCCCAAATTCTGCTTCAGTGAAGTACTTGTCCAGCTGTGGGGAGTGCAGTAAGCAGGTGGGTTCTAGCTGTCATCTCTATTAGGGCCTGCCTCAGGTGCAGGGGAAATGCCTTTCCTAGAAAAGCTCACATCCAGTGACTGAACAAGGCAGGGATATTTTAGCCCTATGCAAGCAATGCTGATGGGCAACATTTGCTCCAGAGTGTCCTATCAGCGTGGCCCAGGCTTTGTAGAGCCTCCCTGGTTGTTCAACTCCTTCCTCGTCCACATCCCACACCCTTCCTTTTCCATTCACAGGTGCTGATCCCTAATAAGCATCCTGCATTCACTTACCAGTGAATTAACTTCTCAGAGCCAGTCTTTGAAGAACTCAGCCTGCAAGGGGTGGGCTTGAAAGACCTCCACTTCATACACAGAGTTGCTATCATGCTCTCAGCTATTCTTGGGTGAGATTCATGTGCATGTGGTTATATCAGAATAAATCTTTTTTTCCATCCTTTTTCAGAGATAATGTAACTAACACTTTGTTGAAAATATAGGTGCTAACTGGTAAAATGAAATACTCTTAGCACACATTCTTTCAGAGAAGTAATGACATCTAGTGTGGGCCAATATGTGGGGAGGGTGCAGAAATTAGCAGATGCTCCTGCAGGTCCATGAGATACACTTGCCAGCTGCACCATGCCCTGGGAGACAGTCCACGAGATGCACAAAGCCATTATGCCTTTAGGTGAGGGTGTCAGTGGAAAATTGTCATTTAGGTTGGTATGACAAATATGTATAGCAAATAGAGGTTAAACACTCTACCTTAATGTATATAGAGTAGCCTGAATACTCTTACTATAGTGCTGTTATCCTTTTTTATAAAGTATACTAAACTGTTTCAAAAGTAGTAGGCTAAAAATAATGATTAATTGTTGGGAACTGCTCTGCCTGGTTTCAGGAGCTGTAAACCCCCCATGGATAAGGCTGAGTGAGCAACCTTGAGCCACTGTGAGCCACTAAGGGGACAAAGCTTATCTCCCTGGCAGGAGCACTGCTTCTGCTTCATCCATCTCTGGTCCCCAATGCTTGGTCAGTTAGTCAATGATGGGTAAGACCCAGCGGGTAGGGGGGGACAACCTAAGCCAGACACAATCACTTGGGAGGCCCTCAAGGAAGGACTCTGGGGGCTGCAGCAAAGAGGGGTTGATGGACCCTCACTCCCCAGCTATTCTGACATAGCCTGAGTCCTCATTCTGTCTGCAAGAAGTCTCCTAATCTCTTGGCTGCCTTACTACCCTTACCTGACTTAAGTCTGAGACAATGCCTTAAGCCTGAGACATGTTGGATTGTGGGTACCTCCCTCTGCTGGAAAGGGCGGGTTCCCTAGGGCAATCAGGCCTAAGAAAGAATATGTAAAATCCTGTGAAACCTGCTTTGTTTAGAATGCTTTCAATTAAATAAGGGTGCAAGCAAGAAGGGAGTTTGTTCTTCAAAGTTTTATAGCCCTTTAGCTATCTGACCCTGACTCAAAATAGGCCCTCAGAGTTCTTTGCTATCTATTGTTTGACCCTTACTGCCTGACAATGATTTATGAGCTTTACCTGTATTTTTGTGCAAAACAAACCCAATAAAAGCCCATTGAGGAAAAGGCTCTGGGCCCTTCTCCTTTGAGAGATCGATCACCTTTCCTCCCCAAGCAGATCATGTCTTGGTAGCATTATTTTCATCCGTGGTGGATGGGGGAGTTCTGCAGGCAGAGCCCCCCCCCCCCAACACACACACAATTAATAAAAAAGTAAACATTAAATTTATTTTTCTCTTTCAAGAAAGTTGGTGATGAGCATGTAACTTGAATAAAATGTTTGTCAGTATTTGCCATCCACCCTGGAGGCCATAATGATTTCACTGCACACGTGAAAGAAACAGATACAAATCTGTTGATGTTGGATCAGCATCTACTTCAAAAGTTTTTCATTATCTTATAAAAACTATGTCCAATAATGACAATTTAACATATAAATATTTAAAAGATGTAATAGGTGACCAATGTCAATAATAAAAGAAGTAACTTGATAACAACTGGAATCTAAGTGGATGGTCTTTGTAGATAATGTCAATTAAGTTGAAGCTTTGTTGAAAGATAAGAAAATAATAAAGCAATTCTAATTTTATAGCATTGCACACAGACAATCATCAAGGCATGGAAAGGTGGGTGGGAGTGAGGATTAGCACATGCTAAGTGTTCACAAATGTCTTCAACTCTTACACTTTTTCGGCTAATTGCGTATCTCAACATTCTCTACTAAAAGGCAACTTTGACTCTCCAACGATCTCTAGCTTGTCTTCTCAAGTTATGAAGAATTGGTACTTGTTTTATTTCTCTGTTTCTCTCTCCTAAGTCAATTCCCTGTCTTGCTTCTCTATTTCTTCCTCTTTCTTTCTTTCCTTCCTTCCTTCCTTCCTCAAATTAAATGGTGTCCCTTCCAATGAAAATTTTTCTTTCTCACTTGTCTATTCAGCCATTTCCTACCCATTCCTGACTATCACAAAATAGTTCCAAAAGATTTTTTTTTTCATTTTCTTTAAGAAAGTTCATTTCAGGGAAGAAAGTAAGCTGGTAAAGACCATGTTCTGATTAGTGAGGTACAAGCTAGGGAGTGAAATCTCTGAACACATATACTTTAACAATTTTTTATATAAATATAAAAGAATGAGGTATAACTATTGGAGTTAAAGAAGAAACAATGGCATGGATGAAGAAATCAATTTAAAACTAACAATAAAGCATGCAAAACATTCCTTTCACCTAAAAGTACAAAACAACAAAAGTAAATTAAGAAAAAAATTAATATAAAAAAGAGGGACAGAAAGGAGATTCTATAAATAAGGGGATTCTGATAATGGCTAAGTATGTTTATTCCAATTAACCAGTCTAGAATTGGGGTGTACTCAGGGAAACCACTGGGTCTATAGTGTCATAGACTGAAGCCGAAACTCTATTAAACCCTTACTGTTATAGGTCTGTTATTGTAATGTTCTGCTTCTTCAGGAAATAGCGTTGCTTTAGAATCAAGGTGTAGGTCCCCAAAAGTTGAATTATTTCCTTTCAACCAATGCAAGGTCACTCTACCAACAGCTGCAGGATAAGAAGATTATTTTACAGTTTAATTTTTGACATGTACAAGAGTCCTTTCTCAAAGGAATGTGACCATCCCTTTATTAAAGGGGTTCAGATCTAAGAACTGATTCAAGTATGGGGAATGAGTGAAGGCTGTGACTCCCTAGTGAGATGACTCAGGTCGTGCCACTATTTGCCAACCCTAGAGTTTTCCTTTCATGTGTACACATAAAGTTAGAATTTATTAGGTCATCCACCTATTTGAGTCCTAAGAAATCTGGGGTCAGTTAGTCACTACCAAAGATCTCTACAGGTCAATCCTTTCTGATTACTGTTCCAGCTATGCTGCCCATTATGGTAACCACACCTATCTTGGCTTTATCAATTAAGTGCTGTCTATTAGCCCAAGCCTATCAAAAGCCTCATCATGTCCACTGAGTTCAAGAAGCCCCCTCAGTGGTGGCCTCTTTCACTTGTCATCCTCAGCCTGCCATCAGCCACCACAGAGCCTCTCAAGGGTCCTAGAATGCCTGTCATAAATAATTTCTCAAAGCGGTAGTGAAAGAATTATTCAGGAGAATTTAACTAAGGGGCTGACAAGCTATCATACATAATAAATTTTCTCCAGCATTCTGATCTCTGTATGGTACTGAATAACTTCATCTACAATTATTTAACAAGTCCATAAGCACATACACCAAAGAGTCAAGAATGAGTATGTCTAAGAAATTCCGATGAAGAAAGGAAAAAAGGCATTAACTTTTATTTTATTGATACCTTGTTTGTATTTTTAGTAGTACTTATCTAAGAGTAATTATTTTTCAAAAGATAGATGTGTATACTATTACAAACATAAAAATGTCTTCAAGGGTACTGGTCATTAAGACCTTCATGGGTACAGTCTCTGTATTATAGCTTTTGTAACCCTGTCTGCTTCTCCACCTGTTGAGGAAGACACAACACTGATGCTGAAACACACACACTCTGCTTAAAGGGAAGGTACAGATTAATTTTCTTCATAACATTCAGTAAATACTATTTAAATACATAAACAAAATGCACATTTACAATTTATTTTTTCAGCAAATATTTATTGATATTTACTGAAATGTTTATCAGGCACCAAGTTAGGTCCTTAATATGCCAAAAGTCCAGTAAAGAACACATATATGCTATCAAAAGATATATACACTTAAAATAAATAAGTGCTAAATGCATATTACTAAGACTCCGGAAGAACAGGACAACCAACTTTGCCTGGATATGTTGGTAATAAAAAGTAAAAGAATCAGCAAAGTTTTGTTTAAAAAAGTTGAAAGAAACCAAAAAAAGAAGTTCTGATCCATGGTGCTAGACAAAGTGAATAGTTTTGCTAATATTTTTGCTCTTTTCTATATATTAATACCTAATGTCAGAGAACTTTAAATTAGTAGTAAGACTAAAATTTTTAGAAGGAAATTTTACCAATTAAATCATACTTCATTTATCTAGTCTCTCAACAAACTTTTGTTAAGCACCTGTTATTCACCACAAATGTATTCTCAAGGGCAGCCCTGTTTATCACAAAAAAATGTCAGGACAACAAAAGAATAGCAATGCCATTACAGCTACTTGAAAAAGAATTTAGAATGTAATTATAAAATTACTCGAAAAGGAAAAGAAGAGCTGTTCTCCTGGGGATTCAAAGAAATTAATGGTTTGTCAAAATGTGATGTTTTATTTTCCTTAGGAAAAGAAATATGCACACTAATCTTAGAAAAACAAATTACTTCAAAAAATAAAAAGCAAAAAAAAAAAGGGCAGACTTGGTATTCTACATCTAAACCAACTAGAAAGATATAGAGTATAATTTTCCTTTTCTGAAAAGTTTAAATCAAGTGAATGTCCTGTATTACCATGGCAATTCGCTACTGAATAACAATAGTTTCTATTTAAAATATTTCTTTCAAAGCAACATCAGAGGTATTCAAATTAATACTATTTTAAATAAATCAGAAAATCTAGTTGCAAAGCAAAAACATTTCCCCTTAAAGATATAGACAAACCTTCTGCTGATAAAATTAAAATGGAAATGGACAGCAATTCTAGGAGATAAAAACAATCTGTTGCATGCTCTGGTTATATAAAACCACCCTCTCCACAAATACTGAGGTCGGTGTTAAAGGAATATAAAATATAGAATCTCATAATTGTCTTATGCAAGAAAAAAACAAAACAAAGCAAGCCACATTTGCAACGCAGAAGATGAGAACCTTATAAGCACAATGTTTACATAACCAGAGCTAATAAATAAATAAATAAGGATCTTAATAAGAGACAGAAACATAAAAATCCTATACTTGACATATAACCTCCACCATATTCCCTGTGAGATTCTCTCAACTTTACCAAACTTAATCTATTATAATTCCTAATGTATGCAGAACTATATTATGCATATTCTAGAATTATTTCTCTGAAAATCACTATACAGTTTTACATAGTAGTAAGCAGAAGAAGGAGAAAAGAACTCCCTCAATGTAATAAAAAATATATACTGTAGGTGAAGAAACTAGAAGCCAGGCAGAATGGCTGACTGGCCCATGGTCACAAGGCTAGCAAGAAGCAAAAAGATTAAAACAAAAACAAATCCCTAAAAACTAACAGTCCAGTGTTCTTCCCACTGCATCAAACTGACTCATTCTTGGGAGGGAAAACTGTGCTCCCTTTTCTCCCCTCCTCCTTCCCTTACTTTCTTCTGGCTTAAGGATTACATGGTAATGGAAAACACAGCAGGGTCATACACAGTCTGTATGCCTCCACACTGGTACTGTTGATGTTGTAAGGTCTGAAGGTAGGCAATGCAGTGAAACACAAAGGAAAATTCTTTCATGGATCCTTTTATTTTCAGAGGAAGTACATTGATAAAAGTCTGGTCCTTCAATACTCATTATTCTGGTTAGTATTTGTTAAACATACTATTTTTTTAAAAATCAAAAGCAGCTTTTAAAAGAACTGCAAACAGACTTCTTGGCCTCTAAATGCATCAGTGAATTAATGTCTATCACTGGCTTTCTTACAAAAATATAAATTCTCTTCTGTTGCCACTGAGGCTAAGCTACAACAAAAACTGACAAGTGGGAAAGAAAAGAACAGAGGTTCAAGAAAAATGAAAGCAATTAACAGGCACTTTTGGTAGGTACATTATTGCTACTAAGCTTTCCACAATCCACCTCTTAAGGAAAATATTATATTTTCATTTGTCACAGCAAATACACATTTTAACAATGTAGGCATTCAACAAAAGAAAACACCTCAAAGTGATCGAGGCTCAGCTTGATTCTAATTGAGTTTCTGCTTTCTACATACATTCTGAATACCCCTGGGTGCACATGTTCGAGAAGGAACAGGCAATTTTATCCCAGATCCAAGGAAACAGGAGGCCTGCTTTTACATTTTTATGAAGTTCTAACCTAAAACCTTGGACAAACAAAGTAACAGCATGTGATGCACGCTCCTTTGAAGCCTATCAAAAGCTGCTCTTAAATACAGGACCTCCTGGTCCAAGACCAAACCCATGAAATGGTGGATTAGGGAAGAGCAACGAGCAAATACATAAATTCACTTCTACTGTTAAGTTGTTTTACTAGAGAAAATGGGGTTTTCTTTGACCCCTCTGATGTTTTTGTATAGGCATTCCCAATGCCAAGACTGCTTGTCCTTCCTTTAGCCAAAACCTGTCCAAGACTGAAGGGATCAGATTCCCATTCCTTGAAGAGGCCTTCACGGACTGTGCCTACTAGCAATGAGCACCATTTCATTGTTTATTTTCAGCATAGTAAGGTTAGCTACTGGAATAGGGATTGTTAATCTCCTGTAGAATATAGAATGAAGTCTAATTTATTTAGTTTCATGTTCAACACTCTTTAAAAAACTGGCTCTTGCATTTCTCTGCAGCCTGTCTCCCAACACCTCTCACTGTGAACTCAGCTGCATTAACCTCAGATTGTTTCCTAATGACATCACCCTTTTCATTGCGATCAGTATTCTCTCTTCCTGCAGTGCCCTTTCCTGCCTAGAAAGCTCCCACTTTAACCTGTTTTCCAGCTCAAGTGAACCTTACAATGCTTATATAAATTTTGTGATTTTTTTCTACAACAGAATAAGTTGCATCCTCTTAAAGAACCCTAATCATATATCCTTGGGAGTAAAATGTCAGTATTTTGCATCTTTACCAGCAGTGGATATTATCAACATAGAAAATCTCTGTTAACTGATAGGTGCAATATAGTATATAATTATTCTAATTGATATTTATTTGAATACTAGTACAATTCACTCTGTTAACATCGTTTATCCATTTCTTTTCTCAGCTTATTTCTCTTTGAATTGAAGTAGCTCTTTATATATGGAAGACATTAACAGATAATTTCTATATGTTTACTTTTGTTCAATTTCCTTTTTATTTTTGGCATTATTTTAAAATGTTTATTTAGCTAAATGTACTTACTTTTCTCTGTGAATTCTTACCAGATAGAATGGCTTTTTACTTTAGAGATTGATGACTATCAATTTTCATTTTCTTCATGTTCCTTCACAGATTTTCTATGTTAAAGTATTTAACCTATCTGGAACTGATCTTTGTCATTAAAGATTTAATTTTTTAATAGACGCCATTTGCTTTAGCTATTTACGAACTAATAGTTCATATTCATGTATGGAACTTACTTTTCATATGATATATACTGTCATATATTAAAGGTTATTTTTAGGCTACCTATTTTCTTTATTAATTTATTCCTTGTCATTTTTGCTCTAGTACCACAGTATTTAAACGATTTGTGGTTTATAGAAGGCAGTGCCATACAGTAGCACATGCTTTAGCATAAACGACCCTGAGTTCAAACCTCAGTTCATTCACTTAATAGCTTCATGTTCCTTGGCACATTATTTGGCCTTGTAAATTTTTAGCTTGTTTGTAAATTTTATTTCACTTTATAATTCATTTTAACAGAACCAGTACTATCTAGTTATTCAAGATTTTCTTGTTATTTTTAAATTATTTTCTTCTGTTTTTTCAAATAATCATTAATATTTTTTATGTTGTTTTATTTTGATTGAAATTATATTAAGCCAATCATATATTTTTAGAAGAATTAATAGTTTTACCACATCCAGATGTTAAACATAGAAACAAAGCATGTCTCTCTAAACTACCCTATTCTTTTAAAAAGTTGTTCATTTTCTTCATATTGCTTGATTCTCAGTACTCACTAAAGTTATATCATTTTTTTCTGTGACTTCTTTTTAATACGGAAAATATAATAAACATCAAATGAATGTCTTTGATAGGCTTAGGACAATTTTGTTAGAGGTATACAATGTAAAAGCCAACCTCTCTAGTTAAATAAAGAAATATAATGTGTAATAAATACAGTTAAAAACTTCTTTTTAAAAGATAATTTGGGAAAACACTGCAGGAATAGGAATATTTATTCATGTAAATGCATTCCAAGACCTAGAAAAAAAAGGGGAAAAAAAGAAAGAGAAAAAGTAAATAAATTCCCCCTTCCACCTGGTTTGGATCTTGACCCTGGTTGTCTTTCCACTATCCTCACTGCCAACTTTGAAAGCCTAAGGTTGAAAATTGTATCTCAACCAGGGAAGGCACAATACTCAAAACCACCACTGAACAGTCCACCATTTCAGCATCAACAAAAGATTTGTTCTGTTCTCGTGAAAGTGGAAAGTCAGAGGACAACGTCACAAATGAGAAGATGGGGAAGATAGGATGACAAATCACTTGACTATTTCTTAAGGACCCTCCCACATTCAAAACACATTTTCTTATTTGCTCCAATTGGAGACAGCTTTCTGTTAAGCATCGTCCCTGAAAACAATGGAGTATGCAAAGTTTCATGTGTGGATTTTCTCTCCATTTCCTTCCATCATAATTATGCGAATTATGTGCATAATAGCACCCCGACATTTTACTAGTTTCCCAATACAGAGCCAACCACCACCGGAAAACCTCCTCTGCTCCAGTTCTTCCTCGCACTGCCGCAGCCCATGTCAGCTCTTCCCCACTGACCTCACTGACTATTCTACGCAATCCAGGTACATTTCCTGGGGTTCCCTAGCATGCCATGTCCATTATTTAGTTGCCATCTCCAAATTTTCTCAAAATCTCATTTTTATAGAAGAGTTTAAGCTTTCCCATTCTAGTTATATATGTTTATAAAATCCTACCCTCCTTCTTTGTTGAAGTTCACAAATCATACTAAGAATAGTAGCATTTTTGCTAGACAATATTCCCCAAGTTCCCTTACTCAATTGCCTTGGAATCCACAGGTGATAAGTATATCCCTTTGGTATTAAGATATGTGTTTGGGTGTTCATTTGGACGACAGAAGAGAATACTTTCTCCTTCATCATAGTCCACCAAGTCACAATTTTGGTTTAAAAATTACAATTTGTTTAGAAAACAGGGACTCTATTAATTTAGCTTCCTTTAAAAAGTACTTAGCAAGTGCATCAAACCAATGAGTACTTCAAAATGATCCTCAGGATAATGATAATGACACAGGGTCCTGGCCTTCCTGGCTTCTTTGAAATCATTTAGTCCATTACCACTAGAGTGACTTGGCAGAATGACGTATACCTTCTTGGCCACATACTTCATTACCATCATACTTTTGACATTGCCTAAGAAATTCTGATACCAAGAAAATTCCTCACTATTCTTAGTTTCCTTCATATTATCTAGTAAAATAAAACAAAATAACAGATAATAGAGAATCCAAACTTCTCTTAGGAACAGAACAAATCTTAATGAAAACATAACAATCTGTGCAAACAAACCACTTTGCTATAATAACTCTACTTCCAGGTCCAGAAATTATATAATCTGCTTGTTTTCAAAAATAAGAAGTAACAAAAATTTTTTGGCCAGAAAACAAAAATTTTGTATTTTCCCTTTTTGGGGACTTGTAAAATGACTGACCTAAAATAAAACTTTCTGAGTAGTGAATTCCAGTAATTTGCTAAGCAGTCTCTACATTTTCAGTGGGATTTTAAATGAGCTGTCATCTTCTAAAAAATGATAGCATAGATTTCATGTTCATTAACTGAGAAACCAAGGAGAAAACAATTTATTCTCCTTCATGAGAACAGATGGCCATTAAAATGTAAGATAAATTTCTAATTTCCCTGATAGAAAAATTTCCTTGATTTTTGAGGCTACTAAATATGGCATTTAACACCAACTCATACTTATTGAATGATTTATTGTTAGTAAGTTATGTTAAATTTCATCAAATTAACTAATTAATTGTCTGCAATGATTTTCACATTCATGAAAGGCTAGAATTTTATATAGTGTTTCATTATATAAGTAGTATCTACTTGAAGATCTAATATATTAATTCTCATTCTGACCAGATCTACCTAAATGGTTATACAAGTATTTACCTGTGTATTTGTTAACTCATCTCCCACTGCTCATCACAGGCCAGATCAGTATGAATTCAATCACTCTCAGAGTTCTGGAGGAATGTAGTGTTTCAGGATGGCTTTAGAAATAGGCCCATTTGCCAGGTGCTTCTTTTTATTAACTCTCTCTACTTAGTGGTCTCCAATTTACTCACTAATTCAAAGCAGTCTGTACTATCCCAAATTTCTCCTCTGCGTCTTCCCAATAAGATGGTCTTTCTAAGGTTAGCAGCAATTCCCTTCACAAAATTATTGTGTGGTCCTATTCCATTGGACACCCTTCCCTCCACAGAACGTTTTTATCCTCAGCCTCCCTGACACTATGAAAAATCATTAATTTGGCATCTCGGCCGCTAACCTGGTCTTTTCCATTCCAATTTGCATAATACCATCAGAGTGATGGAAATATAGGGGTGGGCCAAAGTAGGTTTATAGTTGTTCATATGAACGTCACGGTGGTACCGTAAACTTAGGCACGATCTCATATATGCCTTGTGACATTCTTTTGAGTTAATAAAGCTATTGTAATAATCATAACCTGGGTGTCTTTTTCTATATGAACAACTGTAAATCTGCTTTGGCCCACCCCTATGAAGTACAAATTCAACTGCATTTTTTTGTTTAAAACCCTTCCATTCTTCACCAGTATCTTTACAAGGAAAGACCAAGCTTCTTAACAATTCCTACAAGCTCCTCCATAACATGACCTCTGGATACCACTATGGCCTGGTCTTCCAACACCATGACATTTGCCTAGCATTTCATGACAGTTCACCCTCTGAGACACTCCCTGGAATAATCTTTCCCTCTGAACAAATCTTATTTGTCACTAAAACACAGTTTGACCTAGAAAGCCTCCCAAATCTCCCTCACAGAAGCAATGGCATCTTCCATTTTGGTGGGCACCGTACTACATTTGTTTCTGTATCTGACCACTGCCCCTCTAACTTGTAAGTTTTTGTGAAGCAGAGGATATGTCTGCTTCCTCTCTCGCTCTCTCCCTCCCTCCCATCCTCCCTTCCTTCTTCTCTCCCTCCCCTGCTTTATTCCTTTCCTTAATAAATATTTACATTTACTATGAACAACCCTTTTAAATCCTTTTAATAAGCCCTTGAGTACAATGGTAAGCAAAAAGAGACACAGGTTCCTACAATGATAATGTGTATAATCTACTGAGGAAATTTGTCACACCAATGTTCACACTTTGAATGTATAGTTACCAATGGAGATAAGTGCTTCTAAGGAAAGAAATATAGTGATGGCAGCATGTATAAGAAACACCACCAAAAGCTGAGGTGTCCAAGAGGCTTCTCAGATGAAGTAACTGCTGAGCTGTGCTTTAAAGATACTAGGTATATATGAGGGTAGAGGAGGGCAGGGGTGATGGAGAATAACATGAACACGTGGATCAGGATATATACAGGGTGAGAGGAAGCAAGCAATACAAAAGGCATCAAAAGGCCAGTGGTGCTGCTGTGCAGACAAGAAGCTGGACAGAGCTAGAGCAGGGAGGTCCCTTCCCCAGGCTATCGTAAGGACTTTTTTGTCTTTCTTCTAAGAGAAATGGGAACCTATAAAAGTGTTTGAAGGAAAGAGAGAGAGATTTAATTTGATTCATGCTTTGAAGTTTCTATGGCTACAGTGCAGAGAATGGATTGGAGATGACAACTATAGTGAATTTAATCAGGAGTAGACCACTGTTGATTAAATCCAACTCCCCACCTGCTTAATTGCTAATCTAAAGACATGAACCATGCCTGGGGAGAAAAAGATCACAATTATTTTGGTTTGTCTCACTTTAAATTTTGAACCACTTATATCAGTAGACCTCTCGGCACAACTCAGGAGGGCCACCACGCTTCAGTCATCAACTTACTACTTCAAGTGGTAGATTATACCTTCTTTCTTCTCCTCAAAATTCAATATACCTTCCCCCATCCTCAGTCTCAGTGATGACCTTACTATTTATAAATTCAGAAAACAGAAGAAAAGAAATCCCATGCCTCTCCCTCAGTGTCTGTCGACCAATCTGTAGCCATGCTCCGTGTCCATCTTCTCTGTCTTCCCCTCTTTTACAGCAGGGACTGCCCAGCTGCCTTACCTGAAGTCAGGCCCTCCAACTGTACACTGGAATCCAGTCCTTACGGAACCTATTAGGAGGCACTTGTGGACTGTGCTCCTGTACTTACATCTTTTATCCCTTTAGCAATGTCAATGTTCTTCTTTCTACTTCATTCTATTATTCATATTACTCCCCAAAGTATGTAAACCTATTATAATAGCACACATGAAATATATATGTGGATATAAATATATATAAAAATACATAGACATACATCGATGTTATATGTGCTCTGAACTTATATCTGCCTTGTCCCTATATCCTCCTCCCTTCAAACTGACCTATTTCTTTATGTGATTTTACAAAGAAACTCCCTAGAATTTGTCCATTGGTGTTTTGGCAAATATTTAATAGCCAGGTCTTCAAAAAAATGTTTATTTAACCCCTACTTTATGATGTTCATCAATTTCTATAGGGTAAATGCCCATATTATAAATGATTTAAAGCTATCAAACTTGACTTCACTGGACATGGAGTTGGAAGAGAAGCCCCCAGTGACCCAGGAAGTTCGCAGAAGCTGGCCCCAACATACCCCTGGATTTTTCTGTACTGGCCATCTCTACTTCTCTTACTATTATTATTTCTCAAACCTACTTCAGTCAAGTTTTGTTCTCAACACTTCATTAAAAACACAACTCCTAAGGTCATTAATTCAGCCTTCATTTTCCTGTTTCTCAGCAGCGTTTCAACAGATCAATCTCCCTTTTGTGAAGCACTGTCCTGTGGTGTCCAGGACTTAGACTTTCCTGGTCCTCCTCTTACCTGAGTGACCATGCCTTCTAAGTCACCTTTGCTGAACTCCATATGTCAAAGTGTCTCAGGGCTTAGTCCCCTGTTCTATTCTCTCTATACACATTTCTTAAATTGGTTGTTTTTGGTGAGACAATATTACTTCTTAGGGCCAGTTGTGAGAACTTGTAGAGAAAATTTGGTTCTCACAATTATAACCAGAAGTTACTAAAGTTTAGAGAGAAGGAGTCAGAGACATTATATATCCTAAAATGTTGTGGAGAATACTGTATGACAAGACTTGTCTCATTTCTTGCATTCTTCTCTAATGACTTCCTGGACATTAATGTAAGTAAAAATAATTATTAAAAACTGGAAAGTTTTTACATGATTTAAGCATGCACTGAAATTTCCAAGATTGCAAACACTTTGTAAATGGCAGTAATATTGTACTCTATTGTGTCTAGAATTTAACCAAAAGATGTTCACCATTTTGGAACATCACATCATAAAGAATGTAGTGCTCATAGTATTTCAATTACATTGGGAGCCTGTATTTACAACTATCTTACTCATGATCAGTCTGTATGTGGGTACAAGTCACATATTTCTTTATGACTTCTAGGGCAGTCATATTTGAAAATTTAAATATTGAATGTAAATTATTTACTATAAATTATGTTAATAACTCCCTTATAAAAAGGTTAGCATAATATACTTTTATTTTTATAACATATTTGTGTATATAATATCTGTAAATTATATTTTAAGAATGTAAAGTGGGCATATAAAATGTTATGAAGCAAGGCGTTATAACTCACATGGCTGAGAATTACTGCCCTTGATGATTCCATCCAGTTTCAAGGCTTTAAATCCATGAAAATACTAATTCCAGGTGTAGATCTCTAACACATTCCTTTCCCTGACCTCTGAAGTCACATATGCAAATATGTATTCAATTTCACTTCTAGAAAGTCTAAGAAGCATCTCAGATTCAAAATGTACAAGACTGAGCTTTGAGTGTTAACTCTTGCCCTCTCCCCCAATATGTCACAATGTTCTTTATCTCATATTTATCTTTGATTCCTAACTTTTCTTATATTCAACCTCCAATATGTCAAAAAAAAAACCCAGTCAGATATGCCATTAAAATCCTTTCACTTCTCATAACCCAATGATTATCATCCTTTGTATAACCAGAATTTTTTCTTGTTTAGACACCAGCGAGAGGTTCTCTCCTTACTCATGTCTTAATTCCTACTCTTGCCCATTCCCGTCATATTCTCTACATAGTAGCCAGTCCCTAATCAAATGTGGTTAAGACCCTAATTGAAGTCTTCCAATGATTTTCATAACATTTATAATAAAACTGGGTCTGCAAGTACCTACTATATCTGGTCCATGAGTAGTTCTCAGACTTCATTCCCTACAACACGTCTACTTACTCAGTTCTGACTGCTTTTATCACTAGTCCCTGAACACAAACATTGGGCTGCTTCAGGGTTCTTACATTCCCCCCTATTTTCCCTATATATGACTCCTCTGGGTTCAGTGCTCTGTTCTGCTGACCTCCTGTAATAGTCTGGATGCAGTCAAACCAGAAATGAATCTACATATTTTAAATGGAAGGGATTTAATACAGGGAACTAGTGACCCAAGTGTGGGAAGAACTGAGAAGCCAAGTCAAAGATGGTGGAGAAGAAAACCAGAGAGTAGCAACAAGCCACTACCCTCACAGGGACTGGTAGGACACAGGGTGTAGGTGAAGCTACCAGACTCAGTAATAGAACCGCCTCTGAAGCATCTCCAAAATGATGGTACACCTCTCCCACCCACCCAACCAAAAAAGTTTGACCTGTTTTCTGCAATGTTCAGATTTCTCACCTTTTCTGCCTTCTTCCTAAATTCAGGCTTAAAAAAATAACCTCAACCTGCTAGCCACCAGGAAGTACATATTAAAACAAAATGAATACTCATTCAGATGTAGACTTCAACACTACACCTTTTACATTCATCATATTAAAAACCCAAGTCCCCTACTAGCACCCGATACCCTACTTGCCTCTCTGATCTCATGTCCTACCACTGTTTCCCTCGATGCCTGTATTCTAGCTCAGGTGGCCTCCTTGCTCTCCCTGGAATATCCAAAGTAATAATAAAAACTAAAAAGTAAAATAAAAACTTTTTAAATTTTAAATAAAAAATTTAATTTTAAATAAAGAAATTAAAAGCTAAAAAAAAACACAATCAGAACTTTGCACTTATTATTTCCTTAGTCTGAAGACACTTCTTTCTGAAATCCACCTGATTCAACTCCTCAGCTGCTTACATGGCTGCTCTGAAAGTCTGTGACTAGACACCCTATCTAACATACCACTACCGCCCTTCGTCACCCTGACTCCCTCACCTTTCTTTCTTGTTCTTCACAGTATGTGTCCAGTATGTGTCACTATCTAACATGCTATTTATTGATCTGTTCTTTTTGTTTATTGGAGGTCTCTATTGACTAAAATATAGTCTCTAAGAGAGCAGAGACCTTTTCGGTTTTAGTCAATCTCCAGAGTCTAGTATAGAATCTAGCACACGATAGGTATATTAAATATTTGATTATCAAGCAAAATAAAAAACAGTTTGTGTTATCTTCCACAAATGTCTAATCATTATAATTTGATAATCATAGGGAAAAAACAAGGAAGACATATTTCTAGTCACTTTTTGTAGATGTAGCAATGATAATTTGTGTTTATTATGGGTTTAAAGTTATACTGTGTGAACATGAATTATTTAAAACTTATGATGTTTCATATATAGAAACACAATTTTGTGTTCTTCAAAGAAGTCAGTATGCTCAAACTTAATGTGGATCTCATCTTTTAGCATGTACTTGAAAAAAACAAACAAACAAACAAAAAACAAGCCCAGTATTTAATAGGCGTACCTTTAAGTTTTTGCTTTTTTGCAGCAATAAAAATCCAGTCACAGACATAAACAGTATAAAAGCAGATGCCATAACTTTTCCAAAATATGCTGTCATTATATAACAATGACATTATTATTAATATAGTGTGGTCATTATTTGACTTACAAAGAATTCCCCAAAATGGGGGAAAATAACCCACTTTAAATACATCACATATTGTCTTTTAATCTTTTCATAAACAATTAGATAAAGTAAAGAAATATACCTAATAGAATAATACTGAATTATACAGAGCTATAAAAAGTTACCGCCTCTTTTTGTCCTACTTTTAAACTAATTCTCTATCTAAAATTCTTCTTCCTGTAAATATAAATGTATTATGTGATCAAGGCAAATCCATGTACTCCTACTTTGAATCATCAAAGTTAACCATAACTTTGTAGCAAGATTTTCCAATAGATATTATGGAAATTGATACCCAAGATTCAAGAAAAAGCTGTTATAAGCCCTTTGTTGCATTTTTGTCCATTTACTGATAACACACTATTAAATGGAAAAATGACAAAAAAAATAAATTAATTACATATGATTATTCGGTATATTATGCTTTTATAGTGCAACTCAAACCTCTCTAAAGTAAGCTGATATTTACACCACTAAAATAATCAATGATGTAACATTTCAGACATTATTAAAAAAAGATATCTAATAAAGAAAGTAACAAGATATTTTGAACAGTTAGATCAAACCAATAGGCCATCTGTGCACATATATTTGAAATTGGAAAGCTCAACTGTTTCTAGAAGAACAAAATATTAATTCGATTCAGAGAGAAATCTACTCCACCCCTCTACCACCATCTTTTCAATGAAAAACCTGAACTGTTTAAGACAGCGGCCCCCCAAACTTTTTATCACCAGGGACTGGTTTCATGGAAAACAATTTTTCCACAGAGAGAGGAAGGGGGGCCCAGAGGGGTGGTTTGGGGATGACTCAAGCATATTACACAAGTATATTGTGTATTTTATTTCTATTATTATTACATTGTAGTAGATAAGGAAATAATTATACAACTGTCCAAAATGCAAAAGCAGCAGAAGCCCTGAGCTTGTTTTCCTGCAACCAGACGGTCCCATTTGGGGGTGAGGGGAGACAGGGGCAACCCAAGTGTGTTGCTTATCTGAGCATAAGCAACACACTTCACATTTATCTTCATGCTCACATTTTTTTCTTTTGAAAAACTCCAAAGGCTTGTCTTTTAATGCAGGGTGCTCGGTCTCCGTGTGGAAAAAGCAGTTTTGCAGGCTTCATGGCTTTGTTGGCTAACATGTCACCACTTATAATACAAAGTGGGCTTGGAGAATATGAATCACCTATTGCAGTGAACCTGTAATTTAAATAGTACCCTTGGAATTTTCTTTTAAATGCAGCTTTCTTTTTGTTGGCAGTGTTAGAGTCTTCTGTTATCTTGTCATTGGGTCTTTCCCCCCTTTTCAAAGAAGCTCTCCAGTAGTATTTGTTTTTCACTGATTTTGGTTAGGATTAGCATGTAGCTTCACCAAAACTGTGATTGAGACAAATGAACATTGCAGGAAAGAGGCACAGACAGAAGTGGTAAAAATAATGGGCAGGCCGTGTGCCGACCCATTAAGTGTCAGATTCTGACTTAAAGCCTGCACCAGATGCAACTGTACAGTTAAAGTGTATCAACTCACTTGCCACTATAAAGCCTGCCACCAGATGCAGCTTAATTGTCACTTGCCACTCAATGATAAGGTTTTGATATGAGTCTTCAAGCGACTGATTTATTATGGTCTCTGTGCAGTCACACCTCTCTGCTAAAGATAATCTGTATTTGCAGCTGTTCCGCTGGGTCCATGGTCTTGGGGTTGGGGGCCACTGGTTTAAGAGGTTTGAAGAGTCTTCTAATCTATATAAGTTTTTCACACATTTAAGAGATGCTGCTAGAGGCCTGGGTAAAATAAAAGCTAGACAACAAATACAAAACTTTGATGCCATGATATATAGCTGCTTCATGTGCTTCATGGACATTCTACAGCTGGGTGTAGCGGATTAGTCTAAGAAAAACTATGCATGTGCTGGCCTTAAACTTGTTCTGCTCAGGCAGAACATACTTCAGGGAAGAAAAAGTCACTGTCAAATATTTCAAAGTCAGTTTTAAAAAGTAAAACTCTGACATTAAAATTTAACTACTTCTTTGGTATTTCCTATAACCACTGCTCTTAATACTGAGTTTTAATCAATTCTTTCAGAACAAAAACCAGTGAGCCTTGATCTCAGGACTAATGTTCCCATTTTTCCTTCCATAATGGTAATTCCATTGTTCTAAAACAGCTAAACAAGTTTTTGTATCTTCCACGATTTCTCTCTTCATTGTCTTATAGTTTTCCTGGTACAGGTCTTTTACAACCTTGGTTAAATTTATTCCTCGGTATGTTTTATTGTTGTTGTTGCAATGCAAATGAGATTGTTTTCTTAGTTGCTCTTTCTGATAGTTCATCATTGGTATATATAAATGCCGTCAACTTCTGAATATTGACATTGCATCTTGCTACTTTGCTGAGTTCACTTACTAGGTTCAGCAGTTTTTTGGTGGCACCTATAGGGTTTTCTATGAACAATATCATGCCATCTGAGAATGACAGTTTTACTTCCTCTTTTCCAGTTTAGATGTCTTTTATTTCTTCTTCTTGTCTGATCACTGTGGCTAGGACTTTCAGTACTATGTTGAATAAGACTTGTGAAAGTGGACACCCACCTTGTTCCTGATCTTAAGGGAAACATTTTTAGTGTTTGCCCATTGAGTATAGTGTTGGCAGTAGGTTTTTCATATATGGTGCCTTTATTATGTTGAGTTATGCACCCTCTGTTCCCACTTTGCTGAGTGTTTTTATCATAAATGGGTGTTGGATTTTATTAAATGCTTTTTCTGCATCTATTGATAAGATCATGTGACTTTTATCCTTCATTTTGTTTATGTGGTATATCATGTTTATTGATTTATAGATATTGCACCATCCTTGCATCCCTGGAATAAATCCCAGTAGATTTATGATCTTTTTAAAGTATTGCTGGATTCGGTTTGCTAATCATTTGTTGAGGATTTCAGCATCTATGATCTGTAATTTTTTCTTCTTTGTGTCTTTACCTGGTTTTGAAATTAGGATGATACTGGCTTCATGAAAAGAGTTTTGAAGTCTTCCCTCTTCTTGAATTTTTTAGAATAGTTTGAGAAGGTTAGGTGTCAGTTCTTCTTGAATGATTGGTAAAATTCTCTTATGATGTCATCTGGCCCAGAGCTTTTGTGTGTCGGGAGTCTTTTTGATTACTGTTTCAATTTCACCAGTTGTTTTTGGTCTATTCAGGTTTTCTAATTCTTCCTGACTCAGTTTTGGAAGATTGTATGTTTCTAGACATTTAGCCATTTTCCCCAGGTTATCCAATTTCTTGGAATATTTGTTCACAATTTCTTACAATCCTTTGTAATTCTGGGGTATCTACTGTTACTTCTTCTCTTTCATTTCTGATTGTATTTATTTGGGTCCTCTCTCTTTTCTTTGAACTAAACTACCAGATAGTGGCACACATATTAGGAGTTCTCTGCATGAATGCTTGACATTTTTTCCAAATCAACAAATACTTAAAGTTAACAACCAAGAAGGTTTCTGTTAATTGAAAAGCATCTGACTGGAACTGAGTCTGAATAGAATTATCTTGTTTCTCCCCCAATGGCATAGTACATAACATTGAAATTATTAAGTAATCCTAAGAGAGATTAAAATAAATGATGAGAATTTATTTTAATGAGCTACTGACAATAGAAAATAAGTATGAAGAAACTCAGTAATAACAGTAATAAACCATCATGAAGTTTCTGCTTGCACCAATGAATTAAATTTTATCTTTATTGTGCTTGTGTCCCTTCAGATGTAGAAGTCTATCAATTATCACTCATTACTGAAATTAATCCTTACTATATTGAAATATGAACCAGAGAAGAACTTCATTCACTCTTTATTTTCCATACTACACCCATACTACATCAGTGTTTTTTATGTTTATGTTCCCATACTACACCAGTGTTTTTCTAACAATGGACTACCATGAGCTCTTGTGAATGTTATTAAATGAACAACATCTATTTAACCCCGTTTCTTCATGAGTCCAAACAGGTCATTACAGCTTAAAGGTCATCTGATTAATTTCATTGTTCGCCCGTGTAATCCTATGTTGCATATTTCCTGC
>PVKM010004175.1:41958-53515 GCA_004027735.1 Carollia perspicillata
CAACCGTTCTTCTTTTTAAAACGTTTTTCTTATTGTACAATATTTTGTCCTTTCTTATTTTTACAAAAAACTATTTCCTCCTTTTTAATGCTAACGTTTTTTTTTATTGTTGTTCAAGTATAGTTGTCTCCAATTTCCCCCCTCCACCTCCCCACCCCCCCACCCATCCTTGCCTCCACCCTCAATCCTACCCGCTTTGGTTTTGCCCAAGTGTCCTTTATTCAGGTTCCTTGGTGGTAACTTTTCAACCTGTGCTTACAGATCCATTCCTTCTACTTCCCAGATTCCATCCCCTCTCTTCCAATGACTCCCCTGTGACTTCCAGCACCAGGTCTTCCCTTGTTTCTAATTGATCCAACTAGCAAGTTATTAATGCTATTTTCATTATGATGCTCCAAATTCTTTAAAGGTTCCCTAGCATCTCTAAGTTAGTTTAATATCTTGTTGAAGCATTCAAGATTTTCACCAAGCTGACCCTAAATGGCTTTTCTATAATACTCCCTGGAACAAAATCTTTGCTTCTGAAAGGCTGATGGACTTACCCATCTTAAATATGGTTATTATCTTCCCTGATACTTAACAGTGCTATAGATTTCACTTTAATACCTACTTCTTCCCTCATTTCTCTGATTTTCAGGGTTCAGCTCAATTTCTCTCTTCTCTGTGAAGTTTGTCTCATAGCTCTAGACTACATTTTCTTATCCCCTGTAGTTTTAACAAACCAACTCCTAGTTCAGCACTCAATTATAAGGTATCTTTGTTTACATCTGCATTCATGCTTATGCCTGCATCCTTTCCTTTGAGTAAACAACCTAAACAGTTGAGGGAATATAAGAATGAATAATGTTTCTTTTATTTACTCAGTATTCTTAATATAACCTCTCAGATAATAAAAAAAACATTTATTGAATAAATGAGTATATCTGACAAGTAAGTGGAAATCCATGATTTGCAAACACAGTGAATAATACATTATTAAAAATTACTAGGTTTTCTAGAATTTTATGTAATATACTTTCTGGGGAATGGGACTTGCTTTTTTCTATTAACCATGACTATTTTGAGATAATCCTTTTGTTACATATATCAATAGTTTGTTCATTTGTATTATTTTATTATATGAATATACTACAACTGTTTTTATCCAATCAGCTGTTAGTGGATATTTGGATTGTATCCAGTTTTTGGCTATTAAAAATAAAGCTGCTGTAAAGATTTGAAAAAAAGTTACTAATATACAACACATTCCAATTCTAAAGTTGGAATGAGAATTCCATTTTATAAGAAGAAAACATAAATGTCAAAACTGTACAAGTAAAGAAAGGAAACAATGGTTTGAGAACATATATACATTTGTATACATGCTGGAAATTCCACTGTTTAAACACATTATTGCATGGCCCATTATTTTCAAAGCATGAATCTTAAAACTCAATGTTCTACATACCTGTCCAATCTCCTACTATTTTAAGGTGGACCCCAAATGTTGCTTTGGTTTCAGTAGGACACTGAAAAAATAAATAAACACTAGAATCACTCCCGAATAATAATTATGTATTACCAAGTATTACTGAATTATAATATTTATTCTCACAGTAAATCCCCCAATTATAAAATAGAAAGAAGTGGACTAAA
Source organism: Carollia perspicillata (assembly GCA_004027735.1). Taxonomy (NCBI): domain Eukaryota; kingdom Metazoa; phylum Chordata; class Mammalia; order Chiroptera; family Phyllostomidae; genus Carollia; species Carollia perspicillata. The sequence continues at coordinate 43,594 of PVKM010004175.1, forward strand.
ACTCTTTATATAGATCCTCATTAGTAGAAGAAAAAAAGCAACATCAACTAGTCAATAGGACCACACACGTTTCTCTAAAAGATCATAAGTATTTATATAAAACAATATAATACAGTCTAGAACTGCTAGTATATTACATCTAACTATAAATCTTGCTTAAATATCTTTTGAGTTAAAATATTTAAGAGGCCAAAGATTTTAACTAAAAGGCAGATATATAGACTAATAATTTCAGTGTCTTTTTCTCTCTAGATATTATATATTTCATATCCTAACAAATTCCAAGAAAAAGAAAAATAAAGACCAAAGTGAAAACTCACTTTATACACATCTATTTTAAGAAATGTATTATTAGCTTTTGTAATGCTTATCATTTTAAATGTTAAATTTAAAAGTAAACATGGAAACATTGCTGACTCTTTTTCTAGTCCTGCGTAAGTTCCCTAGATGAAGAGAATGGAGTGTGCTCATGCTGACCTCAATGTAAGTACCAGAACACACAATATCTAGTTTAAGGATAAAAAAATAAAGTGACAGAATTTGTAAAAACATATCTGAGAGAATGTGTACTTTGCTATTGTAGACAAAATATAACGTTTCCTTCAAATTAGTTGTTGAGTATGGTGTTGAGATCTTAATGTGCTTAAAAGACTAATGAATTTGGAACAGTTCCATAAAAATATAAACAGATATTATGTAATTATCTTACATTTGGGAACTAAATGTGAAAATGATGTCAGTGCACAAGGATTTACTCAACATGGAAAAGAAATTTAAAAGCCACAAAGTGTTTGTTTTTAAATTTATTAAACCAGAGAAAATGATCAAAGAACATTATGTTCTTTAATCATTATTGTCAGGACTTTATTTTTAGCTTCTTTTTCCAAAGATTTAATTTCACATTTTCTATTCCAGCTAGACATTTCCATCAGAAATCCACTCTAAATGTAATATAGCTAAAATCGCTGTTATCTTACTTCCTAAGTTATGTTCTCCTTCTCATTCTCCTATGTCTGCACATGAAACGTATGGAACCTATATATCCTTATCAGAACAGAGGCTCAAATCTCAGTAAGATCAGGTATTTCTCTTTCTGCCAGCATTCAATCGACTTTCAAGTCCTTTTAAATAATCTTATCAAAGAAAGTGTCTGATCACAGTAATATCCCATTAATCAACCTTTTGTGCCCCCCTATGGAAGAACACCTACATACTTTCTTTCCTATAGGCTATGGCCAACCACATCTGTTCTGAATCCTTTCCAACTTTGTATTCCATGTTTCTCTTTGACTCACTCTAATAATCCACCCAAACCAACATGGATCAACTATAAATCTTCCTGTCCCTTCACTCCCCTACTTACTAGTCTACCTTTAAAAACAGGATCATCTTGAGAAGCTAGCTCATCTTTCCCTCAAAACAATCAGAAATCTTAGGTCTCAGGGATAAAAGAAAGAAGCTGAGTTTGGGCTCATGATTTAAAAAGAAGAAATGCTCATGTATATGGAATAATTTGACCCCCAGATTCATCTCACTCCAAGCATAAGCCTGGCTATTACTTCTCCACAAACCCAAAGACAAGCAGAGGTGAGATAAAAAGGCTCTAGATGCAGAAATAACCAGTACAGTGGAAACTAGAGCTGAGATGCCATTCATTAGCTCAGTAAATATATTTAAATCACACTAAGTGCCATCTCACATTTACCCATCCAAAACCAAGCTCTAAATACCCTCATCAGAACCTGCTCTGCCAATACAAGCCTTCCCAGTCTCAGCTAATGTGACCCCAGTTGCTCAGACCAAAAACTTTGACAATAAACTGCACTTTTCTATTTCTTTCATATTTCACACCTAGACTATCAAGGAATCCTGGTTAACACTAACTTCTAAAATATGTCAAGAATCTGACACTTCTTACCAGCTCCAATCCACTCTGGGGCAAGCCATCCTCATACCTCAACTGGAAGAGCTTCGTAACTGTCCCCCCTGCTTCTAATGTTAACAGAGCAGAGTGATCTTGTGAAAAAACCAAGCTGGACATGGCATTCCTCTACCCAAAACCCTCCCATGGCTCCACCATCACTCAAAGTAAAAGCCAAACCCCCATAATCTGACTCCTCAGATCTTCCCTGGCATTATTTCCTATCATCTTTCCTTTTTCTTAGTGTATTCCAGCTACACTGACCTCTGACATCTCTTCCTTACCCACATACACTCACACAGATGCAAGTCAAAATATATCAAGCATAAATAAGGGCAGAAACTACCAGGTTTTTAAACAGAGAAATGATGTGATCTGATTTGCATCTTAAAAGAATCATCCTGATGGCTTCTTGAGATTAACTGATGGGTGAGTAAGGGCAGACAGAGAGAGACCAATTAGGAGACTATCCAGATGGTAGTGGATCAGACCAGGGTAGGCGCTGTGAAAATTTTGGACATATTTTGAAGGGAGAGCCAAGAATTTTTGTGGACAGATTGTCGACTGTATTTTTTTAAGGATACAAGTCAAGTTTGATGTCCAGGTTTTCAGCCTGAGTAACTTGGATAATGGAGTTGGCACTACCTTAAGAGGGGGAAGGCTATGGGTGGAATAGGTTTGGAAGGCTGAAGATTAAGAGCTCAATTTTACTCATGTTAACTTACAATTTATTTTAGACATCCAAGTGGAAGTTTCTGACAGATAACAGAATATACAACCTTGAATTTTGGAGTTGGGGGCTGAGCTGAAAATATAAATTTGGGAGATAATAGCACACAGATGCATCAATAAGACTGAATAGAATCACCAGAGAAATGAGTTTAGTTAGAGAAAAATATCAGAACATCCAGTGTCGAGAAGTGGACACTGGGGTGTTCTGATATTTAGAGGTTATGGGGATGACAAGGAACAGCAAAATATTTTCAAAAGAGCCAGAAAATTAGGAGAAAAACCAGGTGAGTGGAAATCCTGGAAGCAAAATGAACAACACATGTTAATAAAGCAAGTGATCATCATCTGGGCTAACAGCTCCTGAGATATCAAACACCACTGAGGACTGAGACAGGAACATTGGACTTAGCAACAACATGGTCATGTTGACCTTGGTAATGTTTTCACTGTGGGCAAAAGTTGGTAGATTTAAGAGAGAACAAGAGGAAACAAACTGAAGAACTGAAACATCGGAGAGAGGCTGGAAGGAGATGTGAGTCAAGAAAGGGCTTTTATCCATCATTTTCTCTTTGATACCTAGTGAAAAAGAGGCTTCCAAAAATACCAATTGAATAAGTCAAGTTTAATATTAAACAGCAGGTTCACTCTGAAAACACTGACTGATTTCCGTTTCTATTTATTATGCAGGTCCCCCTTATGCACTGAAGAAATATTTTCTTTTTCCTTGGAAGAAAGCCAAGCTAGAGCAAATTAGATGACGTTTAACTTCCAGAGAATTCAGATGTCCTGTTATATTTCATGAACATTAGTGACCTTCTGTGTCAATTTCCACCACTGTGCCTGGTCTATAGTTAAGACATTTATTGCCTTGCTAATGTGTCATCTCTCCCAGCTGAGTTTCTAAGCTGTCTAAGCAAAAGATTTGTGAAACTCTAGAGAAAAGCAATTTTCAAAAATTAGATAGATGAGAGCAAGGCCCAAGATCCAAACCACTGATGCAGATTTCCTGCTTATATTTAAACCCATGAAATTAAATCAATAATAACAAAAATGTTTCCAGTCTTGAAGAGATTCACGGCTATTCTAGTCTGGTTTTCATTGAAAACTGGAAAGACTATTTCCAAAGTGACTGGTTGAGAGATTAAAAACACAAAGCAGAAAAATGATGGCAAGTGAAGGCATGCTATGTAAAAGTACGGACAATAATAAACTAACAGCTAGACTTGCCTCTGACTCATGGAAAAATATGTGAAATTAGGTTATCCAAGCTTAAAAATAATGAATCACACAGCTCAGAACACAGATGTCAGGAAAGCACATGTGTACTTCTGAATTAAAATTATAAGGAAAGGACATAGAAATATTTGTGTAAACTTCAATCAATTACTACTATTTAAAATGTAGATTCTTCATTATTTCTTTGAGAACCCATGAAAAATATTAATGAGCATAATTAATGTCTACCTCAGTTAAATACTAAGAGAAGCTACAGTTTGTAATAAGCAGTAGGTTTTATGCTTTCTTAAGTTTGGCTTTTTAAAATGATATCAGATTTATACATCTAAATTAGTTGGGGCATACTTTAATAGAAGATTTGTTTTGGTAGAAAAATCCAAACTTTGTTAATATGGAGCATAGCTGCAAAACACTTTTAAAGATCCACTAAAAGCCGAAGAACAACATGTAAAATTCTACCCAGGTTTTCAGCCAATAAAGGTCCATCATTCATTCTAATGGCTAGTAAACCACAAAAGGCGAATAAATCATCTGTCCCCTAAATGGCTATTTCTAAACAAGTCTGTGGCCAGAGCTTAGTCAGTTACTGCATGCAGCAGAATGAGGCCAAAAAATTCAGTTTAATCCTGTCTTGAGTCTACATTCATTATCTGAAACAACAACCACAACAAATAAAAGTAGATAGCACAATAGCTAAAAATAGATAGCACAACAAATAAAAATAGATAGCACAATAGATAGCACAATAGATAACACAGGAAGTGATAACAACAATGGAGAGATGTCAACAAATTCTGAAAGGTGAAATGTGGATGAGGTGGTGGATAACAACTTCCAACCTACTGAGAACTTACTACAGGCCATGCACCATGATTAGACCTTGACTACATCTTTTTAACTCATATTCACAGTAACTCCATAAAGAAGTTATTATTATTACCCACATTTTACAAAGAAGCAAACCAAAGGTATATTACTTATCTTGTCCAAGGATATAATACTAGTAAGTGGGAGATCTAGACCTGCAATCCACATTGTATAGGGTTCCAAAAGACATGGTCTAATACCATCTCCTATCTCCCTTCTACCTCCCTCAGTCTTGTCAAACATAATGTCTGCTGGTTCTGCCCCAGGAGAATGCAGGTGCAATAGCAGAAAACAATCACAGCTTTCTAGTAAAACCCACCAAATTAATATGTTGTCCTTGTGTTGGAAAATCAATGTCAAGTATAAAAATGCTGAAGCACCTTAAGTAATTAAAACTGCAACCTTTGGGTATCTAATTAAATCAGTACTCAAAACTCAGCTTTACCTGGACTGAAATTGTGAAAATTACCACAGTGCTTCTGTTCTTTATCTTTTGTGCTTATTTTTTCATATTTTCAGTTTTAAAAGCTTAATCTCCATTTTAAAAAATGAGCTAAAGTTCAAACTACTAAATGTGTGATTATTGTATATCTTATAGACTTGACATCTCCTTACCCTGTCACAGTACATGGAAATAAGTATTAGACTTTTTCTAACAGGAAAATTTATCTGACTTTTAACTCTCCACAGTGTTTGAAGAGTTTAGTTGTGTAAACAATCCAAAACTTTCAAGTGCATATTCCTCTTGAAACCACCTTTTTATAGTTTCAATAAAGTTTTTTCCAAAAATGATAATTCTTTTTTGTTGTTTGATTCCAACAACAGTATGGCCTAAACAATAGAAGTTTCAGAAATATGAATGCTCTGAACATCAATAAGTAGTGAGGCAAGAGAGAGACAGTTTAGGACAGCTAACAACACCCCTTTCAGCCAGGCAGATCTGTGTCGGTATGTCACTTGTGCCACTAAATCAATGTCAGTGTAACTTTATTCAATACCTTACAGACACATTATTTTCTATGCAATATAGATATAATAACACATTTCTCATAGGAATATGAGTATAGTAAGAATTAAACAATATAATATTTTCAAAGTTTATGAAGGAAACTTTCAGGCACTTAATTAGTAGGAATTAGTATCTTTGATGAAAATGGGGTATGTACACAAATTTTAGTGGGAATACATAAAGAAAATTACTTTGTTTTTATTTAAAAGGAACCCTTAAAGGAACCACTCTTATTCAACACAAAACTGGAAGTCCTAGCCACAGCAATTAGACAAGAAAAATAAATAAAAGCCATCCAAATTAGAAAGGAGGAAGTAAAACTGTCTTTATTCACAGATGACATGATAGCATACATAGGAAAACCTTATAGCCCCTTCCACACAGTCTCGCTGAGTAAGAAAATTTAGCCATGCCTGCCACCTCCTGCCACTTACTGCCCATGGTTCCCTGCAAAGTGAGCAAGTTTTGGGCCTTTGTGAAAATGTATAGGCAGGATCTGAGGAAATGCACTTCCCAAAGGAGTGCGTAGAGAGCACAGGAGGTAAAATACCACCTGCTACTCATAAAACCAAATTGGAAGAAAAAACAGATAGTAGGAAGGCGGAGGAAGACATGAAGACACATGAATCATCAAGTGAAGAAAGATATAGAAATTGACAATGAGGGTGTAATTGAAGCAGACCCTGGTGCCCCTCAAAAAATGGGAGATGAAAATGTAGAGATAATTGAGAAGATGATGGATCAGGCAAATGATAAAAAAGTGGAAGCCATTGATGCCCTAAATAATGGTGAACTACAAAAAGCCACTGAGCTGTTCACAGATGCCATCAAGCTGAATCCTCCCTTGGTCATTCTGTATGCCAAGAAAGCCAGTGTCTTCATCAAATTACAGAAGCCAAATACTGCCATCTGAGACTGTGACAGAACTACTGAAATAAATCCTGATTCAGTTCAGCTTCATAAAAGGTGAGGGAGAGCATACAGACTTCTGGACCATTGGAAAGAAGCAGCCCATGATCTTGCCCTTGCATGTAGATTAGATTATGATTAAATGTTAATGCAATGCTGAAAGAAGTTCAACCAAGGGCCCAGAAAATTGCAGAACAGCAGAGAAAGTATGAGCAGAAATGTGAAGAGCAAGAGAACAAAGAAAGAATGGAAAGGGTTAAGAAGGCTCGGGAAGAACTTAAGAGATTCCAGAAGGAAGAAGAAACCAGACAGCAATCTGGATCTCCCTATGGCTCTTTTCCAGGTGGCTGTCCTTGAGGAATGCCTGGAATGGGAGGAAATGCCTGGGCTCAATGAAATCACAGTGATCCAGAGGTTCTTGTAGCCATGTAGGATCCAGAAGTTATGGTGGCCTTCCAGGATGTGGCTCAGAACCAGGCAAATATGTTACAATATCAGAGCAACCCAAAAGTTATGAATCTAATAAGTAAATTGTCAGCTAAATTCAGAGGTCAAGCATAATATCCTTCTGACAGATAAAGCCTTTGCTGAATGAAGAGCAACTTGGGTCACCCACTGGATGTCACAATAACACAAACCAGTGTACCTCTGACCTTCTCATGAAGAAAGCCTTGGTCACTGAAGAGAACCCCTCCCCTCTGCCCCAAATGCAGCTGTAACATTTTACAGCACTTTGCCATTACGGTATTCTTTCAAATAATGTTTTCCTACTGGAAATTATCAAGTTTAAATACTTTTAAATCTTAAAAATATTTAAAAACAAATTAAAAGGGTGTTCTAAAGCCTACATTTTTATTTACTAATCATCTGGGTGTTTTCCTTTGAATTATTTGAGCAAAAAATACTTCAGTAGGGGAGATTTATTGCTTAGTTTGAGTGAAATAAAGAGTTATTAGTGAAAGGCGAATAACATTTAAATAGATAGTTTGAGTTGAATATATGGTTACTGAGGCATCTTGATTTTTCAAATGCTTTATTTTTTAAAAAATGATTTATTTCAATAAAACTACTAGGACCACCAGTTTTGTAGTAGGGCTTGGGAAGACCCTTGGTAATGCAGCAGCAATCTCACTACACTTTAAGTAACACATACCCTTGTGCAGATGCATTTCAACCCTACACTGTGGTGAAGGGATGATTTTTATAATGCCACAGTAGAATTATAATACTTAGCTCTGTTCTTGTCTGATATATAAAGTAAATCATAAATGTTTCATGTTATTTCCACAAAGGGGGGAGAAAAAGAAAACCCTATAGTCTCCACTAAAAAAACTACTTCATCTAATAAGTGATGTAGGTAAAGTAGCAGGATACTAAATCAATATGCAGAAGTCCATGGCACTCTTGTATATCAACTATGAATTATCAGAAAGAGAAACTAAGAAAAAAATGTCATTTACTGTAGCAACAAGAAAAAAAAGTATTTAGGAATAAATTTAACAAAGGATGTAAAACGCCTGTACTTGAAAAATTTTAGGACATTGAAGAAAGAAATTAAGGAAGATACAAATAAATGAAACCATATACTGTGTTCATGGACTGAAAAAATTAACATCATTAAAACATTGGTACTATCCAAAGCAATCTATAGACTGAATACAATCCCAGTTAAAATACCAACGATATATTTCATGGATCTAGAAAAAATATTCCAAAACTTTATATGGAACCAAAAAAGACCCTGAAGAGCAGCAGCAATCCTGAGAAAGAAGAACAAAGTTGGAGGAATCACAATACCTGATACCAAACAATACTACGAGGCCACTATAATCAAAACAATCTGGCACTGGCATAAGAACAGACACATAGATCAATGGAACAGAATAGAAAGCCACGAAATAAACCCATGTCTCTATGGTCAATTACTGTTTGACAAAGGGGACATGAGCGAACAATGGAGTAAAGGTAGTCTCTTCAATAAATGGTGTTGGGAGAACTGGACTGGTACATGCAAAAAAATGAAACTAGACCACCAACTTACACCATACATCAGAATAAACTCAAAATGGATAAAGAAATTAAATATAACTCATGATACCATAAAAGTCCTAGAGAAAAACATAGGCACCAAAATTTCAGACTTCCTGTGTTGAAATACTTTTGTCAATATTGAGGCGAGGTAAATAAAGAAAAAGATAAACAAATAGGACTACATGAAATTAAAAAGTTTCTGCATGGCTAAAGAAATCATCATCAAAATGAAAAGGGAACCACCCATATGGGAGAACATATTTGCCAATGATACTTTGGACAAGGGTTTAATCTCCAAAATATATAAAGAACTCATAAGACTCAACATCAGAAAGAAAACACCCCATTAACAAAAGGACAAAGAACCTGAACAGATATTTCTCCAAGGAGGACATACAGATAGCCCACAGACACTTGAAAAAAATGTTCAAGAACACTAGCCATCAGAGATATCCAAGTTAAAACCACAATGAGATATCGCCTTATGCCTGCCAAAATGGCTATTATTAATAAATCAACAAACAAGTGTTGGCGAGGCTGTGGAGAAAAGGGAACTTTAGAGCACTGTTGGTGGGAATGCAGACTGGGGCAGCCACTGTGGAAAACAGTATGGCATTTCCTCAGCAAACTAAAAATAGAACTGCCTTTTGACCCAGTGATTCCACTGCTGGGATTATATCGTAAAATTCTGAAACACCAATCCAAAAGAACCTATGCACCCCAATGTTCATGGCAGTGCTATTTACAATACCCAAGTGTTCAAATGTTGGAAACAGCCAAAGTGCCCATCAGTAGATGAGTAGATTAAAAAAACTGTGGTCCATTTACACAACAGAATACTATGCATCAGAAAGAAAGAATTCCTACCTTTTGCATGACAGCATGGATGGAACTAGAGACTACTATAGAGTGAGATAATCCAGTAGGTGAAAGAGAAATATCATATGACCTCACTTATAACTGGAACCTAATGAACAAAAAAAACTAATGAGAAAAATAGAACCAGCAACATGGAAACATGGAACAAACTGATAGTTGTAGAAAGAGAGGAGAGAGAAGGGAAATGGAGAAAGGAAGCAGAAGGGATTAGTCAAAGAACCTGTATGAATGACTCATGAACAAGGGCAATGGAAAGGGGATTAACTGTGGGAGAGAGGGGTGGGCTGGGTGGAGGAGGGCTAAAGGGAAAAAAATTGAGACAATGGTAATAGAATAAA
>PVKM010004176.1:0-53421 GCA_004027735.1 Carollia perspicillata
TTTCCATTTATTTAATTTTAAAAACTTGTTGCCTTATCCATACTGCACAAAGCATTAGTTTTCCTGGTACACAGATTCTGTTTAAACACACATAATATTTATGTACAAAGAGAGGAAGAAAGAGTGCAATTGCATTAAGTGTATGTGTCTTGGTGTGCTTACATGTGTACAGGTGCACAGTTGGGGCGGGGCTCTGTGATGATAAGAACAGGTTCTTTCATTCAGTGAAACAATGTGACACTCTCTAAGGGTGGCGAATTTCACAGTAGCACATACACGTATAAACTGCTTCCAGTCAAGCCTTGTCTAAACCAAGCTTTGACTTTGAGACTTTCCAATCTAGAAAATAAATGTGAAGCATTTTCCCTTAAAGAACATACACGAAAATAATCTCATCTTGGAGCTCAAAAAATTGAGTCAGAATGATGAATACTTCTTTCAAAGATATAACATAAGTCTAAAAGCACACTCCAAAACCCGCTACTAAATTCCTGCTCTCCTAAGCCCACATGCAGGGTCAGAGTAACCCCAAGTGCTAGAACTTTCTCACGTTAGGCCAAAGAGGTTTGCCTAGTGCTGTGATCTGGGACTCAACACACTCGGAGCCAAGTCTGCGGCTCACTTAGTGTGCTAGCTCTGATAACATTTCTGGGTCTGAACCTCGCGGAAGCTCTAAGACCCCGTCTGCCATTTTCAGGCTTCCTCCAAGACTGGAGTGCTTGCCTGGCACGCCAGCGCAGTAGCTGGGTGCCCTACTTCCTGCTGCCAGACCTCCGGCCAGCAGGTCCCCGTCAGCTCCTGTCACTCTGTTCCTTTCACTTGGGGAGGCCTGCTCCTGTGTCCTTTTGGGGCCCCATGATTGCCACCTGGTCTGAAGCCTTGGTGGATCGCCCTAGCCCCCCATCGCCGCGGTTTCAGGGCTGCTGGCCCAGTGCCCGGGGCGCCTCCCACCCGGTTGTGCTATGCGGTTCTCCTGGGCGTGCTCCCCCATCCCGCACTGTGTTTGCAGTTGACTCAGTATCTCCTGATGCTGATGGGAATGATAACTGAAACAAAGTAGCATTCAATTTCTGATTTTACATTCAATTCTACAGATTTATAATTCAGGATAATTAGAGTAGGGCTAGCCTAATCTTTAATATCATATTAATTAAGGACAAAAATCTGCTAAATAAAATGCTGAAGTGTCAGACAGAATATTTAAATCTTGCCAGAGAATCAACTTCCCAAACACACTGAAGCACTTTTCACTTATTTATATAAACTATGTATTAAATGTATTCCTTGGGAATTTCATCTCCTCAACAAAGCACTTCCTCTATGGAATACTTTTTGTAAAAATTCCACTTCATAGATTAATGAGATTGCATGTCTTTTAAACTGTTTACCTCTTAGATCTATCTTTCCATGCTCTTCAAAGAGCCAACTGTTTCTGTTCACGTGGTTAAAAATAGCAAGAGTTTGAAATAGTTCAAAACTGCTCATCATGCTTACAGTGACACATTTGTGAGTTTATAGAAGCATATATGATAGAAAATCCACAAGAATTAAAGCCTCAATTTGATATAACTACCAAAGGTAAAAGTTTTTTCTATGTCATTGAAAACCAGCAATACCTGAGTGGTTAAAACATGTTTGACCTAATTGTGTGGGGTTCGGAGCATGGGCATTTAAAAATTCAGCTCTTCCCTTTATATTCTTTCTGGGCATTATTTCCCTGTTTTGGAGACTTTGTATTAAGTAGGGACATTGGGAAGTAAAGGATCCCAAGGAACTGGAGAGTGTGGGAACGAGGCAACCTTTGAATCCCTGATCCCATTTACATGTCACAGCGCCTCCCTGCATTTTGCAGGTGAAGACCCTTCCATGTCACAGCACTGAGCCTGGTGAAGGGCCCAGAGCTAGTCAGAGGGAGAAAATGCACGTGTGCAGAACAAGCATATCTTGAACTCATACCACGGGACAGGTGCTTTACAGATAGAACTGTTTGTTGGGTTGGCTACTCAGCATTTTATTGTACAGGAGGAAGAGGCTTTATAGCTGTTCTCACTGCTGCCCTCGAAACCAGCTCTGTTGGTTTTCTCACCTGTGAAAGGTAATCCTGCTTAAATACCGGAGCTTTGGGGTCACTGAGCTCCCATTTTCAAATACTAAATATCTGATGGATAGTGAGGCTTTAGTCTCTCATCAGATTCAAGTGTTCTCCTTTCCTTACTCTTAGAGCTTCCGGATTTTTCTTCTTTAGCCCCTGAAGTCTCTGCCAGGGCTGGCGTGGAAGCGTCTTGCATGCCTGCCGTCCTAAATATGTAGGAAATAATATTAAGCAAAACATAAGCTAAAATTGTTCTCAGACAGAATTTTGGGTAACTAAATGTGTGTTTTTAAGATAAAAATATTGAAAGGAAATATACTGAAATGTTAGTGGTGATAAAATTACCTTTGGTATTGGGATTGCAGATAATGTTTGCTATTTCTTAATACTTTTCCATTTTTATAATAAATATGTTTTTTTCTAAATAGAAACAGAATATACTCCAAAGAAAATTATGAGTGGCCCCTAAAAATAAATTCCCCGTATTTAATTCCTTCCTAAAGCCTAGTCACAGGTAATAAACCACATTATTGAAGCTGCTGCTCCCAATGCTGGGCCTCTAATTCCATGTGACCTGACATTAAGCAAGTTAATGTTAAATGAATAAAATTAAGAATTTTTAGATGCCCTTTTCTCTGGTTTCATTGTGATCAGAGCTTAATTTGCTAATTAAGGAAACAAGTAATAACAATAAGAAAGAAAAAGAGGATAATAGGTTGCATTTGCAAATAAAAGCCCATGTATTTATCAAGTTGTTATTCACTATGATTATTTCCAAAGAAAGAATTTCCACCTGTTTTTTTATTTCCGTATTTTTCTATCAGTAAACTTATTTTCCTTTCACCTAATTCGAAAAGGCTGTTTTCTTCAAAGGAGGAGTCTGCTATGCTTTTGCACATGAAAACATTATCTCCACAGTGCCCAGGCCCAGAACCTGGAGGTTATGAGACAGGCTGTTTCCTTGGAGGTGACCTATTCTTAACACGGTCCTCTAAAGAGATATCAGATTACATTTTCTCAAATGGAATATAAATTAGTTTCTTTGAAAATCAAGCTGCCTGAAAATAAACTAGAATGCCTATTTGGTGCCCTGATCTCAGATCAGTCTGTTTACATTGGTGATTTTTCATGAAAGTAAATAAAAGTGCATAGTGTGTGTGCACAACACACCCACAATGTAATGCTGTGACTAAGGGCTGGCGGCACTGCCACAAGGGTTTTGGTCACAATTCAAGGAGTCAGAAAGTTCCTTTGTAAGAGCTACTACTTTGAGGTTATAATCTATGTCCTTAATGCACTACATTTTCTAATTCCCCAGTTCCTGCTCTTTTGTGACCCTTTATCTCTATACACGCTATTTTCTGGAGCTGGAGGGAAGGTGTAAACAGGGTAAGCATGCACTGTGGGGTCATACAGATGTTGGTTCTAACCATTTGCTATAACAGATCAATTAAATTATGCTCCTTGAGCCTCCATTTCTTCATCCTGAACATAGGTGGGCAACAGGAATTATCTTGTAGAATTCTGAGACAATACTTGTGAAGGACTTGGTAAGTACTCAGCAAGCATTTAGCCACTCTCTTTCTTACCCTGTCTTAATCCATTTGGGCTGCTATAGCAAAAACACCATAGACCAAGGGTTTGTAAACAACAGAAATTCATTCTTCACAGTTCTGAAGGCTGGGAAGCCTAAGATCAAGGTGCTGGCAGATTCAGTGTCTGGGTGTGCAGTAAAAGCCGACTTCTTACTTCGTAGACCTTACTCACATGGCAGAAAGGACGGGGGAGGGCTCTGGAGTGGCTTTCATAAGTGCACTAACCCCACGCACGAGGGCTCCACCCTCATGACCTTATCATCTCCCAAAGGCCTCACTTCCAAATGCCATCCATTTCGGTGTTAAGATTTAACATATGGATTTGGGGGGCACACAAACATTCAGTCTACAGGACATTTCTCCAACTCTTGTATTTTTATAAACACAGAGGCTTTAGATAATAAGAGGTGAGGGCATTGTCTCAGGCATTCAGAGAGGAAGGGATGGTGTGGAGGAGCAGGTCCTTTTCTTGCCTGGTGTTGACGGGAAGGTCAGCAGACAGCCTGACCCCTTGCACAGGTGCTTCCTACTTCCACCCGCCTGCTTTTTAACCTCAGAGGTGGAGACCTTCACTCACTGGACCAGCTTTTGGCCCAGGCCCAGAGTCAAAAATAGATACTTCCAGACTGGTCAATTTTCCCACCATCATTTATTAGTCATCTTCTCTCGGTTTTATTTTTTATTTAATGAATCCCCTTCCTTTAAGCTTGCTCAGCCTCTCCTGTTAGATTTCTTTCATCTTCTCTCATACATGTTTTCTTCCAGAGTAACTTAATTCAAAAACATAATTACAAAAAAAGAGGCATTTTAGATAAATAAGAAACAAGATCCAGCTCACGTTCCTTGCATCCCACTACACAACGACTTTAATAAACACTGAAAACATCTCAGCCTCAGCGTGAGAAAAACTCACGCGGTATGAGCTCTGGAGTGAAAGTTGTAGGTCGCCTCCTGGGCCTTATTACTACCTAGAACTCAAGCTCTCCTTGATTTTACTCCAAATCATTTCTCTGGGGGCGACGATATATCAGTGGGAAAACGGGAATCATTTAAGCTACCTAATGAAAAATCTGAATAAAGATATTGTAAAAAACTTGTGAAGTTCCTCCCAAGAAAAAAAGCAGCATTCATCACAAAGCATGTCATCATTAACATGATTATCCAGGGGGAAAATTACCAATATTAATATTGCTGTGACAGATTTGTAAGTATTTTTGGTACTGCAACATACAATATGTTCCCATGGATACCTCTTGCTCATCTGAAAAAAAAAACAGTGCTAATAGTGTACTTTTCATATCGTTGTAATTATCTAAATGCTAAGTGTTAAATTAGGATAGTTAAGTGATCCAAACTTCAGGGGTTGGAAGTGGACTCAAAATTCAACTAACCCCTAATTATTTACTTCACTAATTACCTAAATAAAATGTATTCTTTACAAATGAACTCACTAATTGGGGAAAATGACTGTCAACAATTTTGTTTTGATTTAGTCATAATTTTTTCATGGAAATAGGTTTGTGCTTTCAAACAATGTGAAAAATGAGCAAATGAAAAGATCATTTCATTTTTAAAAGCACGATTGCGAAATGCCCCACAGTAGGTGTGGAAACATACATGATACTTAGGCTGCATTTTGGTTCCAATCCCAACCTTAACTGCAACTTGTTCAAAGGGCAAATCAAATACATCTCTTGTTGTCTTGCCTTTTTTTGTTTATTGTTTCTCATTCCATTGTTCATGATATTGGAAGGCAAGAAAGGAAAGGGACTCTGATGATTTTTTTAAAGCACTTCTGGCTCAAGTTGCGTGTAGGAAGACATTGAAAGTACAGGAAAGATTAGAACAAGTATAAAAATATGGTGGATGGAGCAAGCTGAGGAGGAGATGCCGTTGTACTTCCCCATGGGCTGTTCATGGAAGACAGGCATTATGTCAGGAGTGAAGCTTTCGGAAGGCAGAAGGGTGTGACCCAGGTACTCGTGGGGGAGAGAAAAATGAGAGGCAGCTGTCAGACGCTGAATTGTGTCTTTCTCCCCACCTCTCTGAAATTCTTACGTTGAAATCCTAACCCTTAGTGCTTCACATCCGGCTGTATTTGGAGATAGGATTTTTAAGGAGGTCATTCAAGTTAAATAAGGTTACTGGGGTGGGCCCTAATCTGATCAATGGTGTCTGTTCAAGCAGAGGAGATTCGGACACAGACACAGAGGAATCACCCTATAAAGACAGGTAGAAGACAGCCACCTACAAACCAAGGAGAGGGGCCTCAGAAGACACCAACCCTGCTAACTAACACCTTGATCTTGGACTTTTAGCCTGCAGAACCATGGGGAAATAAAATTCTGTTAAGCGTCCAATCTGTGGTGCTTTGTAACGCAGGGCCCAATTAGGTTAGCAAATTGTTACATATTCTGTGATAGTAACTCCTTCCCTACCCTCACCCTAAAACTGACTCTACACATTTTAGCAAACATACTAAAGTCATGAAATGTTTGGAAGCTGGTGGAGCAAAGGAATGAAGGTGAATCCAGCATGAGAATTGAAATTATATGTATTATTACTCAGTCACAGGATGATTGCAAAAAATTCTCAAGGTGGACATTTCAGCTTTTGAGGAGATGAACTGAGACTGTTTGTTTCTATCAGAAAGTCAAGTGGGAAAGTTTGCTGAATGCTTTGTGAAACCACAGGCTGGAGATCAATATTTAAATTATGCTTCATCGATGAGCAATTTCTTAAGGGTTAGAGTCCTACACACAGGGTTTGCCTGAAGAATAGTGCTCTGTTCAAGGAAAAGGTTACATTAACCTGAACTGAGGTACAACTTTGGAGTGATGAGAGAGAAGGGGGTAGGTACCTAACCAGACACTTGAAGGAGGCGGATCTTTGCCCTCAAAGGTAGCTGAGCAGTCCTGGCCTGGTGTTCTCAACCTTATTGGAGGTGATGTTTTGGGGCTTGGCATTTGAAAGCAAGGTGTCTGAATAAAGCATTATTTCTTAAACTTTAGAACAGAATCATGGAAACATTTATTGTCGTTAACCTCAGTTTTTGGCTTGAAATAATATGATCTTGGCTGTCGTCAGCATTACAAGGTGGGACACCAGAAGAATCAGCCCTTTGTACCTCACCTTTCGGTAATGAATGCTCAGAGCGGGTCTTCAACAATAAAATATCCACCCCGGAGTCCTAAGCCAACTCTGTCTTAAAGACACTGAAGTACAGTCGTTTTTAACTGTGTCTGTGGTCCAAACAGTCATAGGGAGCACAGTCTGCACAATGAAATTCCTTTGACCTGGCAAGAAACTTGGAGGAAGCATATCAAATATTGCTTTCCCCTATTTGTCTAAGGCCCTGAGCTCCTTAGTTCATCCAGGACAAGCAATCTGATCTCTAACAGAGACACAAAGTGGCACTGACACTCAAGTCACTACATCACTGGGCTGGCACTATGTATAATGAGTTGTCAGCTGTGGCACCAGGTATAATAGGCTTAGGTTGTAAGGTGAGTTCATAAACTCCGTCTGGGAAAGCTGTACGAATCTGGGACTGCTTCTTCTCTTAGCTCATGGTGCACCCAGAACTGCCCAAACTGGATGCAATTTCATTCCCCTGCATGGAGCTGAGTGTAGCGGGGCACAGTGCTTGTTTCCCAGTTTGTTCGTTTGTTCGTTTGTTTGTTTGCTGCATAATCTAGGAGTTAAATAGGATAGAGGACTCCAGAATCCAGTGTGGTTGACAAGAGCTGTGGCATGAGGGTTAAATGGTCCCTACTTCCTGGATTCATCATTAGTTAATGTTATTCCTGTCCCTTACTATATGCCACAGTCTGGAATAGATGCTGGATGATACCGAGCATCTCTTCCTTTTTTTCCTTTCCTTTACTTATCAACATTTTTGTCAGTAGGTTCTTCCACATTCCTCTGGAGTCTTGCCTTCTCTTGAGCTGGCTATAATAAAATAATCATTTTAATTTATCTTCATTTTTTATTCAGTAAAAATTAAGATGTGATCAAAGTAAAATACTGGGAAGTCATTGCTTTCCTTAGAACTTTGAAAGTACATGCATTACTTAGGCATGTTAGGCTCTTGTGTTTAATTATTTGGCAACTACTTCATCCACATCCCAGTTTCTCCCCTCAGCAGGAGACTGCAGTGTCCTTGTACGCCATTCCTTCCAAATGTTGTCACCAAACTCATCACTGAGCGTAGTTCAGTAGGGGTTTCTCAACACATACTTGGATAGATGTCCTCAAAACTGATTCTCGTGGTCTAGGTATAGACAACTGAGTATAGGTCAGAGTAGTGGGGTATAGGTTGATGATTATGAATGTCCAGATAGAAATTTCCTTGGAGTCAGTGAGGGCGAAATCAGGCTTCAGCACATTTGACATCAGAGCTAAATCCTGGAAGTTAATCAAAGCTTGATAGCACAAGATTACCAGAAGAATCTCACTGAAAAGAAGGGAAGGATCCTGTATCTGTAGGCTTCCTGGGAGAAGAAAACCCATGAAATCAGAGGTGTTTAGGATTCTAAGTTGCCATAAGAAAGAGTGATACAATATCTCAAAAAGGCACCCATCGGAATAAACACTGCTTCATGCAGGATGCACTGGTGACAGGATTCGGGATGTGTGAGACCGAAGAGGACCTGGGTGGGAGCTGCTTTCTGATCTGTGTGTCTGCATCTGATACATGGTGCCCAGGAGCTGGGGTCTGTGGCCAGTTAGAGAATCTTCAAACCACACTGACTTTGGAGTATGTTCTATAACCTGTCTGTCTCGCAGGTGCGCTCCCTCCCCCACCCATGTCTGTCTCTTAATCTCTATCTCTCCCTATGTTTATGTCTATGTCTATGTCTATCTCTCTCCATCTCTCTCTCTCTATCTCTATCTCTCAATCTCTATCTATCTCTATCTCTATCTCGCTCTATCTCTATCCATCTCTCTCTCTCTGTATATATGTCTATCAGAATTTGTGCTCTGAAAATTTGTGGCTTAGATTTGGCCTTACTCTAATAGCTAGTCAATTTCTCTGTTCTCTTCCATTTGCCATCTTCTCATAGTTTATGGTAGATTTTCACAAAAATAGCAACTACAATCTGTTATCCTGTATCTGTACCATTTCCTAGTATGTTCCCATACTGACTGGGCTTGCCCCTGTGACTTAACTTACTACTGATGGGATGTTAGCAAATTTAAAGGAAGCACGTGTTTAAAGGGCTTCACATGGGCTTTAGTGAATTTCTTGAAATTGTTGTTTTGAGTGACTACGTTTGGGGTGATTTTTTTTTTTTGCAACAAGAGCTAACTGATAGAGAAAGTGATGCCTAGACTTGGGGTGTTTCCATAACAACAAAATGAAACAAAACATGCAACAGTAGCTTTGGAACCATTCAGTGGGCAGAGGCCATAAGACATCTTGTGAAGCCTGGAAATTGGCAATGCAACTGCTACTGGAGGATGGAAAGATTGTGACATGTGTTATGTAATTTCATGAGATAATGTGTAACACTGCTGCCTGCAGGAATTTGGAAAACAAAAACTGTGACTTCTTTGGTGAAATAATTTTCAGAAAAACTGTTTAAAATACAATTTTATTCCTTTATTTGTTTATGATGCTATAGGAAAATAGAGATGAGCTAAAAAAGAACTAAGCCATTTGCAAGAAGTATTTATATAGAATATAGAGGAGCCAGGATATGCTGGATTAAGTGTTTCTCACTTGCAGTCTCTCCAACCAGTAGAAGAGTCTCAAGATAAATTGGAACCTAAGGGCATTCTTAAAATTCAGGTATGTCAACAAAACATGATGGACTCTGTGTCAAGATCAAATCAAGGGTTTGGCTGTAAGGCCCTTTGTTAGGACTTAGGAAAAAGGTGATGTCTAGTGGACCGTCTCAGCTAAGACAAAAGGGCTTCAAAGGCTCTAAAGAGCATCGCCTCATAGCAGTTGAACAAGCTGCCCAAGTAGTCTTGGAAATAATTTGGGTATGACCTTTGGTAAAGACGGATAGGGAGCTCACATGGTTTTGGAGGGAGTTGTATCAGCAAAGGGCTGCTACCTGAGCCACTTTAGATGAAAATGAGGCCTCTGGACTCCCAAACTTGTACTGGGAGCAGACTTACAAAGCTACTTAGTTACCTACCCACTTGGGCCATTATTATTATTATTATTTTAATGGGAAAAGGAGGATGTCTTAGAGGGAGGAGCCAAAAGCCCAGAGGCCAGAGCTAACTGTTCTGGAGAAGAGAGTGCTTGAAAAAACGGCTGCCGAAATTCCTGCCCCACTGTCTGTGCCTCTGGGCGGTGTCTTCCCACACAGCCTTGGAGCTTGTCATGTGACTGGCTTAGGGCACAGCACCTTAGCAAACTCCACTCGTGTGTTCGGGCTTGTGTTTCTACTGATCCCAGATTTCTGCTTCCTCTGTGTAAGGGAGTTGTGATGCCCTAGGCACTCGGGGAGGCCAAGGGAGTCCTCAGCCCGATCCAGGTTCTTATCATGGAACCAGAAGGAATTCGAGAACCGAGAACAGGACAGAAAGATTTAACAAAGCACAGTGAATTTGTGAAAGCAGTAGGATGTCCTCGAGAAGTGAGAGCAGGTGACCTCAGAGAAGGAGACTCCTGATGGTCTGGGTGGGAGGTGTTTATTAAATGCGAGTGGGGTGGGATGGCGGGGGTGTCAGGAGAGGGAAGGGATAAGGTGGTCTTGACTTCTGACACTGGTGGGGTGACTGCCCACATGGTCAGTCCTTGTCGCTCCTCTCCAGATTGTGATTTCTTTTCAGTCCTCTCAATTACAGGAAATTCAGGGAGGTGGAAGCAGGGGGACAGGTAGTCAGTGAAGGTCATGTCTGCAGTGTTCCAACCAAAACAAAAAGGGGACGAGGAGAGCTCCAGGCTTTTGCTCCCTGTTTGGAGTTTCCTGCCTCAGTTGTGGCCAGCCTATTCGATGAATGAAGCTTGGACTAGTGTCCCCTGTCACTCTCCAGTCCCCAGCCAACCAGTAGGTCTCTGAGTGGTGCTCATTGAGTGGACATTCAGTCACAAAGTCAGCCGTGCTCCTAGGTAAATACACAGGAGACACCTCTGAGGAGGTTCACTAGAACCAATCAGACCATCCACAGCACTGTGAGCTGATAAATGGGTATCGTTTGAACCACTACATTTTGGGGTGACTCGTTATACAGAATAAAGTAAGTGATGCACACATTGTCAAAAGCATTTAGTTTATTATATGTCAATCATCTGCTTAGAGGTCTGTATTTATATCAAATCACTTCATAGTCACCTCTTTATTCCTCATACCTGGGAGAGTATCTCAAAGATGATTAGGAAGGGAAATGTGATGGCCTTCTAAAAATATGAAAGGGATTGTGTCACCCCCCTAATTAACCTTCTAAACTCTTTGAGCATGTAGAGGAGGTATTCAATAAACATTGTCTAAATGCAGGTTAGGCTTTTAACACGCTTTTCTGTTGACAGATCAATAATTCTTCATCTCTGTCTCTCCCAGCACTAATTTATTCAATTCATGTATTAATTTGTGAAAAATTTATTAACACCTGATATATGCCTGGCGTTTGACGTGCTAGCGTTCTAACAAGGAAAACAGAATTTAAACCAAATGCATGATTCTGTCTCTGTTCTTCTTGGATACGGAGAGGATTTTGATAGTTTCCAGACAGGAGGGGGTGTGGGAGAATGGGAGATAGGTGAGGGGATTAAGAAGTACAAATAGGTAGTTACAGAATAGTCATGAGGATATGAAGTACAGCATAGGAAATGGAGCAGCCAAAGAACTTGTATGCATGACCCATGGACATGAACAATGGTGGGGGATTGCCTGAGGGCATGGGGGATGCTGGGAGGTGGGCAAAGGGGGAAAATTGGGACAACTGTAATAGCATAATCAGTAAAAATGTAATTTAAAAATGAGTGCACATACAAATATAACAATAAGCGTGTATACTGAGCACAGTCGCAGGAGGGAGCACATCTCACCCGGGAGGGAGAGCACTTCAGCGGTGCTCACGGTTGTACTGTGAAGCTGTGATTAAGGGAAAGGAAAGGCGAGAGGAGAAGCGGTCCCGACAAAAGAAGCAGCAGTCCTGACAAAAGATTTAGAGTGACAGCAAACTGCAAGGCACCTGATGTAGGAGGTACTTTGCATGGTTGGACTGTAGAGGGGAGAGGGTCAAGTACAACACTTTCCTAGAGAGATGAAGCAAGGGCAGATTATGACCAACTCTGCTGCCGACTCCAAGGGGCCAGGAAATGCTCCAACAAGGGCTTGCTCAGAGGGCCGCATGCAGAGATGAGCCATGATAAAATGTTTGTGTTGGACCATATCGGTCCAAAGCAGTAGAATGTGCTTGTGGTCATACTGTTTTCCATTCATTCCCATCCATCCCCCGAGGTGTAAATGCTGGAATACATGGGAAAAGTGTTATGGGTTTCATTTTCTTTCTGAATAAGAAACCAAGACTAAAGCTTTTTACGCATGCACACTGATTCATCGTTGTTTTCTTGGCATCGAAGTTCCTTGGGAAAAGGGAAGGTAGTTTTGCTGATGAATTCCCCTCATCAATTGCTTAATGCCATGGTATGCCCCCAGTGACTTCTTAATTTAAATTAGTTGATGTTCATGAAGTAATGCTCAGCAAATGTATATTTTAAATGCAACATGCTTATCTGCTCACTCTCCAGGCATGGAGGGTGTTTAGACTGCACAGATTTTTACAAGTTCGGGTTGGGATAGAAAATTCTTTCTCAATTTTAAATTGCATTTAAAGGGCACATAGTCCATGAGTCTCTGAAAGGTTATTCCAGAACTCACTCTTGAGGGAATTTATTATGCCTTGTGTTTATGTAAACATGGTCATCACTTCTTCCACCTTGTATTTCTTTTTCTCTTGAAAAATTCAATCTTGAATATGCTGAGCTTAATAAATCAATTGTTTAATAAAACTGAGATGTGGATGAGATAGCAGACAGTCTCTCGCTGCAGCCAGGTAAAGAGAGCGCCTACCTTCTCCCGTGTGACTGAGGATTTGCTCCACACAGAGAGCTGAGCGCAGACCTCATCTTTAGGGATGAGAATCCAGAGTCATGAGTGCTGTTTTGGAATAGAGGCCCCTGCTAAATAGACCCTTAAATGTCACTTTGATTGGGAAAGCTTTTTATGTTCACCTTCAGCTTCATGAAGCCAAGTTCACATGTGCAGAATCACTTGGCCCAACGTGTTGTCATATGCGCCAGATGACAGCATAGAAGTGGTGAATTTCAGGTACAATGTCACCACCTTGGATTCATTCCTACACTTAACAACTGTCCATGTATCTGCTTCCAGTATTCAGGAAGCTGGGAGGTGAAAATAGAGAGAAATTTCCAGGTAACCAGGAAGAAAATATTTGTAGGACCCGATACCGGGGGCCTACCAGTAGAAGGGTGAAGCCCTGGTGACATAACAGCAACAGGGACTATAGATTGTGGATTGGAGATCCTGGGACCGAAGCTTGGAGGCAGGCTGAAGGAAATGTACTTTCTTTTCTGATTGAGGAGGACATCAGTGCAAAATAAGCGGGAAATGTTTTTATGTCTTGTGACTACTATCCTGAGAATATACAGGAATAATTAGGTGAAGAGACACATCTAGGAAGTCAATGTTGTTGATAGTGTTCAGACTCTCTGTATGTTTGCTGATTGCTTTCAGCATAGTTCTACCAATTTTTGGCAAGGCCATTAAAATCTACAATCATTGGCCCTGGCTGGTGTGGCTCAGCGGATTGAGTGCCACCCTGTGAACCAAAGGGTTGCCAGTTCCATTCCCAGTCAGGGCACATGCCTGGATTGTGGGCCAGGTCCCCAGTAGGGGACACATGAGAATCAACCACACACTGATGTTTCTCTCCCTCTGTTTCTCCTTCCCTTCCCCTCTCTTTACACACACACACAAAATCTACAATCATTAATATAGATTTGCCATTTCTTTCATTACTTGCTGTCAATTTTAGGTTCAAGAACTTCGAATTTCTCTTATTAGCTATATACCCATTTATAATTACTTCTTATAAATTAACTCTTCCATTGTTATGAATTATTTATTTTTACCTCTGTTAATCTTTGTTTTGATATTTTGCACTTAACTGACGTTAATGTACACACTTGGACCTCCTAAAACTTACTATTTGCATGGTATAATGTTTCCTGTCCACTTATTCTAATATATGTCTTTACACAGAGCAACTATGTGCTGGAGACAAGTAAAATAATATCTTCTTTTATATGAAAATATCCTTTTTTGATGTCTCATTTTTGAAGGTTATTTTCACAAGAGTGTCCAATACTGGGGTGATCACCTTTCTTTCAACGCTTTAAAGATGCTCATCCACTCTTTTGGTCCCCATTGTTCTTCTTCAAAATTCTACGGTCACTTGGATAATTGTTTCTGTATATTTAACATGTAATTTTTCTCTGATGGCTTTCAAGATATTCCCTTATCATTGCTTTTCAAATGTTTATCTTGTAACTAGGCATGGTATTCTCTGTATGTATTCTGTTTAACACTTACTGAAATTTTCAGATATGCAAATCCTATCATTCACCCTAGCAATCTGCAGGTCGCAGTATAAATGACACAGTTACCTTCTGTATGAAGAGCAATTGGAAGGAATAGAGTTTTAAAAAATCTGTGAACGAGAATTGTGGAGATTGGGGGAAAAGTGGCGCACTGGGTGGCGGACTGCAGACAATAAAGGACCACTACACAGAAGAGGAATTAAACTGCCCTGAGTGCGAGTGAGTAGAACTAACATATAAAATTTAGAATGGGGGGGGATTTTGACTTTGAAAAGAGAAGTTTTCATACATTAGTACTCTTTGAAGATAGAGTAGGCATCCCAAATTGAAGTGAGTTCCTTGTCACTAGGAGGTTGATCAAGGGACGTTATGATTCTCAGTGAGGATGTGGCGGGGAGAATTCAAATATCAGATGCACGGTGGAATCAAGAGGACTTTTTTCTTTCCTAAACCTTATAGCCTAATGACATTTAGGTTTTGAACCACCTGGGGAATCAGAAAAGTGTTTAAGGAAAGGAGAGAAAATGTTTGTCAGAAATTATACAAAGGTGGTCTCTGAAACAAATAGTTGAAAAATTGAAGTATTTTCATGTTCTCATTTGTTCTAAAACCAAAATGTATTATTTGCATTTTCCATACTGCTCCTTTTTATTGAATAATGTAAAAATGTTGTCAAATACATTTTGCATAAAATGAACACTTTCAAATGCAGAGAGACTCTTTTGATTCATACAGCCCAGCTGATGTCCTCCAGAAGAAAACACAGCCAGACTGTGTTCATCATCAGGCATTCACTATGTATGTACCATGAGGCACAGCAAGGGAGAGTGACCCAGACTAAAGAGGTTTGTTAGAGGCGTAGATTCAGTGACCAGTGCTGTCAGGTATCCAGTTCTTTGGGATTCTTTTTGGCTTTCCTTTTGGCTTTCCTTTCATCGCTGCCACCTGGCTGAACAGCACAAACAACCATGCGAGCTGGCTGAGGCAGTTGCAGATTTCAGATATTGTTCTCACACGATAAGGTCTAAAGGCAAAGAAGAGTATAAATGCCCGCCTTGTGTTACTTACTGAGACAGAGTAAAACTTTCCTAGGAGCCCCACAGCAGATTTGTGCAACAAGAGACAGCTCAGTGGACATTACCTGGTACACTGGCTTGTTTCTTTTCAGCACAGCGTCGTCCCTTCAGGCAGGAAACGGGCTAATAAAGCTGTGCCTTCTCTAAGGAGGGCACACGTATCTGCTTCAGATGTGATAAGGAGGATAGAGGACAGAGAACAAAGTCCCAGGGATTTGAGCTTAATGCCACAGAAAACGAAGGATAAGGATTTCCTCCCAGAGAGTGGGGCCAGCTCTACTCAGGTACAGTCATTTCTGCCCATCCCTTAACATGCACATCTCTCAAATCCATGGTGCCATGCGAAATCCTGCAATAAAAACTCAGGGCTTATGGGAGAAATGGGGCTAGGGCACCAAACTCAAAGTTTGACCGTGACATATGAAAAATAAAAAGAGAAGAACCTGATAAAAATGGCAAACCACTTTTACACGTAAGGAATCCATAAATGCTCTAATGAATTCAGCAGTTTACTTGGAATGAGACCAGAAGTGTGCTTATGTAAGTGTACCTTGGAAGGGTTGCAGCTTGTGAGGTTTCTTGTTTTTTAATTAAGGGAAAAATTATTACCAGTCAAGATCGCAGCTAAGTTTGGCGGTACTAAGAAGACTCTTGGGATTCTAGAAAATGTTGTATGTGTAGACATGCGTGGCGGTTACAGGAGCGTGTTCACTCTGAGTTAATTCACTAAGCTTATCCTTATAATTGGTGCCGTCTTTTAATGGATGTTTTACTTGAATTAAAAATTATGTTTTTAAAAAGAGAAGCTTTACCTCCAAAATTCTCTTTCTCCTACTGAAATGTTCTTATGCAAATACAAAGATACTTGTTTTCTTTCATCTTACACAGGAAGAAGGTAACTTCCGTCAAGTGTATGTTGTTTGCATAGTGGAGCCATGTGCTGGGTCTTGTTTTCCTCTGGCTGGAAGTATTTAAATTCCAAACATGAAATGTGAAAGGGAAGAAAATCCTTACCTGTCAATCATCTCCTCCCCACAGTTCAGTTGTAAAAAATAATTTAGAGAAAAAAGATTCAGTGAGAAATAGCATCTTTTTTTCATGGACAAATAGCAAATTCAGAATGGAGAAATCACTACTTCAAAAGCTGTGGTAAGAATAGCAAATGTAGTCTTCATGAGTCTGTAGAAAAGTCAAAACTAAATATTGTTAATTCAGATTTCCATAATCTGCAATAACGGTGACCATAAAAGCTACTCTTTTTGAACATTTACCATACGTCATGTACTGTGTAAATTATTTGCGGCTGCATACCACTATTAACACAGACTTAGCAGGTTAAAACAGCACAAGTGTAATCTCAGTTTCTGAATGGGCAGAGGCCGGGCATGGTTTGATGAGGGTTTTGGTTTTAGGGTCTCTAAGAGCTATTCAAACAAGTAGCATGTTCCCTCTCATGGTTAAAAATTAAAATTTAGCCTGAAAAAATATTTTGTTGGCTTATTTGTGCTGCTGTATTAATGAAAAATACAGATTTCCAGTATTTTATTCACCTACACATATTGGCTATAAAAGGGTATATTTTAGTGATAGAGTTTTACATATCAAAAATATATATAAACCCAAAGATTGAACTGAATTGAATTTTCACTGACCTTATTTTAGCACACTTTTGAATGACTTTTAATCATATTTATGAAAGGAAAATAAAAAGACAGAGAGAGAGGGAGCGAGAGAAAACCTGACCCTACCATTTCACCACGGATCAGCTGCGGGCCAGCAGGAAGGGGTGAGCCGCTGCCCATGGCCAGGCTGCCATAGGAAGTGCATTTGTGCATGTTGTCCACTAGGGGCTGTGGGATGCAAAACAGGTGGCTGACAGTGAGGCCTTGGTAACGAAACAACACTGGTTGCAGAACACTCGGTTACCGAGGTACAACACTCATCAGTGAACAGTTCGCAGCATTTTGCCCAAAGAACCCTTAGGAGAAAGTGAGACATCCTATGTTAACACTGGCTCTCCCTGACAGAGAGTATCCATGGAGAACGAATATATTGTCTGGACACAGTGAAGGACTGTCTACTGAAATTAGGGAGCTATTTTATAAACAAATAGCATTACAAATATTTATATTATATATATCATTACCAAGTATCCCTCTCTGTTTGTGTTAATATTCTTTGTTCCGAAGTCTGCTTTGTCCGATGTTGCTTTTCATTAAATTTTGAAACTTTCAGATATCATCTCTTCAAATATTTTTGCAGTCTCCCTTCCTTCTCCTTCTGGGACTCCAGTCGCACAAACGTCCGATGACTCCGTACCGGGCCACAGGTCAGTGCGCATCCGCAGTCTTGTTGTTACTCCACCTTCTAGCTCGTTTCGGTTGCCTTACCTTCAAATTCACTGTTTTTTTTTTTCCCTGCAGGGTCTAATATGCTGGTTATTTCTTCTAGTGAAATTTTTATTTCAGCTACTGTATTTTTCAAATCTAGAAGTTGTCTTTTTCCTATATTCTATTTTCCTCTTAATTATGACTATAAGATGTTTTCATTTACATCCCTGAGAATACTTAAACATACTTAAAACATACTTAACTCCCTTGTCTGCCAATTCTATCATATTTGCCATCTACACGTCTGTTTCTATTCATTGATTTTTCTCCTGGGCCCCATCTTCCTCCCTCTTCATCTGTTTTTGCCTAGATGCCAGATATTGTGAGTTTTACATTTTGAAGACCTCCTCTTATGGCATGCCTTTGAATACTGTTGAAATTTGTTCTGGGGAGTAGCCGAGTAACCTGTAGGACAGTTTGATCTACTGAAGGCTTGCTTTTAAGCCTTTTAAAGCTTTTCTAGCTTGTCTAAAGTACCCTCTATCCTTGGGATTTTTCAGTCCCACTTCTAAGACATGACCATTCTGGAATCCCTGTTGATTGCTCCAGCGAGTCCTCCCATCTCTGGCTGGTTGGACCTCAGATGATTCTCAGCATCTGCAACGTGCACTCTGCAGAGTTTTCACCTTACATTTCTCTGGTAACTGTTCCCTCCAAGGAAGTGCCTCTTTCTGTATTCTCATGAGGTCTCACTTTGTGCACACACAGATTGCTGTTTAAGCAAAGACTCCAGAGACCCCTCTGCAGATTTTGGAACTCCTTCCCTGCTAACGTCCCTTTTCCTGACACTCTGTCCCACAACTTCTTGACCTCCCCAAACTCCGATCATCGTTCCCTCACCTCACTGAGGCCAATGGGCAGTGTGTAAAAATTCTCTCTCTCTGCTGCACTCATGAAATTTTCTTTGGGAAGAAAGTGGGCAGAACCCTAGTGCTCACCTCATCTGTGGACTTGTCATCAGGGACCACAGTTCTGCACTGTTATTTTCTAATTTGTAGGTATAGTTATTTCTTATATGCTGCTCGATTTTCTAGTTGTTTACAGGAGGAAGGTAATTCCAAACTCTGTTTCTTCTGTGGGGAAGTAGAAATGTTGCTATCACTAATTTTGAAAGGAACATTTTTCTCTCTGGTTTTCTTTTATTCCTTATAAGCCCTACATATGAAATTAGGGGCCTTTTTTTCCCTCTGAACACAAAGGGTGCTCACATCTACTTGTCATAAAAACATGCTTGAATGCAGTTCATTATGCATATGATGATGATTTTCTACATTTTCCCTCATCTTGAAACAATATAATTGCTCAGTGGAGTAGATGAAATTATTTTATTTGGATTTTTATCATCATCATATTTCTCATGCAGCTGACAAGTTTCATTTTTCACCAATTTGTGTAGGATTCTTCCTATTGTTGTGTAAGAAACGACGAAATCTTTATCCTTTCAATATGCCAAGGTTGTGGGTTTGATCCCTGGTCAGGGCATATACAATAATCAAGGAATGCATCAATAAGTGGAACTATGTCAATTTTCTCTCTCTCTCCCCTGCCTCCTACCTCCTCTTTCTCTCTTATATAAATTTTACAAATGCCTTAAAAAAAAAGAAATGTAGAGCATAACATTTCTAGATCCCTCCTTTTATAATGCGAATGAATAAATCTTTTTTATTTTCTATTGTTTTTTAAAAATATTCAAGGGCATGATACAGTCAACTTGGAGCACAGAAAATTATTCCAGGTTATGTACAATCTGGACAGATTTCATAGAAGGTAAAATAAGCAAGCAAACAAATGATTTGCTATACCTTGTTAAAGGCAGTCTAAATGCTCTAAACCATGTTACCCCACTAGAAAAAAAAAAAAAACATGTTCTAGATGCATTCATGTAATATTTGGGAATAAAAAGATGATAAACTCCTAAAACCAAACACCTTCTGAATAAGCCTATCAACCTGAGTCAACTCTGCCAAGATTTTAACATACTTAATAATTCTTTCATTTCTCAGGTAATGTAAACCAAAGCATATAAATTTCACTTCTCTCAAAACTTCTTCAGCTTGCTATTTAAATCAAGCTTTGCTCTTCATTATGTTCTTTCTTATTTTGAATGAACGTCACATTTTATTTTAGGAGAAAACTCTTCTTCCTTTGAAAACAACATAAAACCTCCTATTCATACACAACTCTATTTCATACATATATGTGCTCCCACTGGTGGCTCTATTACCCATAAGAACTATAACATTTAACCAAATTACTTAACTAAGAAGTACATATTGATAATTATTTATCATGTACAAGCTATTCATTAGATAAGCAAAGCTCACCCACTAGAGCCACACGTATCACTTGTATATACCTTTGAAAATTAACAAGAATAACAGTAGACATTCATTCCCAGGACACAAAAGTGTAGCCACTCTATAGTATACTAAACTAAGGATCAAAATGACATATTAAAAACTATGCTACAGGGAGCAAAGTGGCACTATTATTCTTCACTTAAAAAATTATTCAGGGATCAAAGATTATGTATTAACTAGGTTTAAGAATCCAAGGTTGTAAAGTTAATTAAGAATCTTAGATATCTGATTTTAAGCTGACACATTAGAAAACATTACTGCTGATATAAAACAATTTGTCAGACTTGTGATTTAATTTAGATTAATACAATTTTATATTATCCACAATCAAAAAACATTATTAGCTTATTTGATCAGTAAAGTAGTATAAGAAATCTAAGAAGTTCAGATGAACTAATATCTATTAGTGTCAAAACAAACAGAGATTTGACAATCACATTAAGGATAAGCCATATAGCTGTAATTTTAAATGAAACTTACTTAAGCAATCTGTATCTCAGGATTTACCTTGATTTCATGAACTTGGATTCTTATACAAAAATATTTCTTAGCTATCAGTGAAAAGAAAAATTTTTCTTGGAAGTCCAGCACATGGAAATATAAAAAGTTCAGCATCTTTATTTTCTACAAAGATGGGGGAATTTGAGATTTATATGAGTCTCATTGTTCTCTATAAATCAACTACAACAGGGTTCCTTTAATTAGAGGAACTTCAAAATCTAATTAATGAGTACCTAAGGAAAGTAGGAAATATTTTACACTCATATGAAAGATAAAGGCTTTGTCAATTTAGATGTGCAGATACAGAACAGGCAGCTTCAGTTCTACAACCTCAGCTATGGGTAAAGCGAACACAGAAGCACAAAAACTTACTACTCCAGGCCTCAAAAAGATGCTCACTTTTCCAGAAGGCACAAAACAATTCCCTAACCAATTGGTGTGCACAAACAGATAAATAATCACAAAAGAATAAAAAAGTGACTTTCCTGTCATTTATCACACAACAGAATGGATCCTCACCCTTTGGTGGGGACCATCAAACGGTTAGATCGTAAAACCAGTTTTCTGGCCTCTGAGGCCATTACAGAAAAACAACATCTGCTCTGTGCCAACTGGAAGTAGAATCAAAAGCAGACAAGGGCCGGAAACAAAGAAAGAAATGAGTAGAAATAAAACCTGAAGAATCAGAGAGTCAGCAAAGGTGAAGTTGGACTGCCACTTAAAATCTCTTCAGAAGCAAATGAGATATGACAGTGAGAGAGAGCGGGAGAGAGAAAGAACGAGAACCTTCTGGGTCAGCCCAGTGTAACTGGCTCCATGAAGTGCGTTTACTGGGGCATCTTGGTGGTACGTCAACAACCACTAAAGCGTAATTTTCAAAAAGTAGAAGTAAAATAAAAATGTGACACAAAAATATAAACAACGTGTGCCAAATATTTTATTTCAGTTATTAAATAATTACAGAAACAGTGAGATGGCAAGTTCAGTTCAGAGAGCATTTGAGGATCTAGTTATTTGTAGCCAATCTGATGAAAGAATATTAATGTAAGATTGCTAATGTATTTACAAAGGTGCTTAATGGCCACAGCAAAATAAGGCGCAGCCTCTGGGTTATCTTTCATACTGGGAAAAATTTATTTGCAACTCTACTGGACAAAATATAAAGGATAATGTGCAACCTCATTAAGTCTGGGAACTTTAATTAGTTGTAAACACTGAGTTGAACAAAAAAACGTTCTCCTAGATAATAAAGTAAACCGTTTGTGGGCCTGGTAAGCAATGCCTCTGTGTGTCATTGTAAAGACATACCAGCCACTTTTTTTTGCCATACTTCAAAGTTGTAAATACATTTCATAACATACCCCATAGGCACATCAACACCAACAAATTAACACTAAATACATTATTGTTCTTTCAAAACAGAACTCTCATTTTGGTTAATAGCATCCTTATCTACTCAACGGCTAAGTTGAATGCTTGATAATCAAGCTCTCCTTTTTCTAACAGCCTCTCCCTCCAAACACTCACTGCTTATAGATATCCTTCTCCAAAGTTTTTGAGATCTGTCCTCTTTTAGAGTTTCATCCTTGTCATTTTTTGTGCCTGTACCCTATCAGAATCACATGAAGTGTGTCATAGATGCTAAGATGCTGAGACCCAATTTTCCCTGTGTTCTGACATTCTAGCCCTTGGGTAGCGCCTTACTCGTGACCTACTCTTGAGTGCAGGCACCAGTTCTGCTTTCATCCAGTAGACGAAAGCAAAGGCGATGAGAGGGCTCTTCCATGATTGCGTTACACGTGATCATTCTTTCCCTTTTGCTGGCACACTCTCTCGCTTGCTGGCTTTGATGAAGGTAGAGAGGCCCACATGACACGGGACTCTTGTACTTCTCTCCACTAAATCTGTGGACTTTTGAGGTAACACATAGCACATTGAAACTTAATTAGTTTTCACACCTCAGCTCTTTAACCAGAATGTGTCCCTGAGTCAGAAAACTACCGACTTTTCTTAGCAGTTCAGGCGTACCTACTTTCTTTGCACTTTAGAGATATCCACTTCCTTAGCGGTGGGGAAGGGCGACTTGTGCTTGAAGAGCTGAAGGAGGAAGGAAAGACCTGTTCAGTGGTCTCTGTAAGACAAGTAAGGTCGAACTGGCTAAGGCGGTGACGAATTAGAAAGTAGGCCATTGGCAGAAATTATTAAGAAGGGGGAAGAGAGTTTCACATAGCTTGTGCAACAATAAATTAACAAGTCAAAAGGAGGAGTATTTGGTAGACTACCTTTTCATACCCCCCGGTAGGTACAAATGTGCAAGATACATTTATTTGCATCTGTTTTAGAGGCACTGTGTTGCAATATGATAAAAACAAACACAGAGCTGCCCTCAGAGTCTCAAAGTATAGTTGGAATGACAGGTTTTCATCAAGTAGTAAAAGAATCCCATAAACATGTAAAACTGAAAGGGCTGCAAGTGTTGAAGACAGACACCAGGGGCTAAGAGTTTTTCTGACAGGAAAACTTGACCTTCTTAGCACAGCGTCGGACTGTTTGCCTCAAAGAGCGAGTCTCTGACTTCTAACTAGAAAGTTAATTAAGCAAAAAGATGAATCCCCAGGAATTTACGTTAGATAATTTACATCTACAAATAATTTTCTCTATGGGAACAAAAGGTATTATTCCATTAAATCTGTATGAGCAATGGAAAGGGAAGAACGGCCCAGCAATTTCTGAAAAACATCAAAATTCTGAAAGTTCTGAATAATTCAAGTAAAATTCTTTCTTTCTGTCATTCTCATTTATTCCTTTTTAAAATTTTATTTTATTTTAATTTTTATTGAATATATTGGGGTTACATTGGTTAATAAAATTATATAGGTTTCAGGAGTACAATTTTATAACACACCATCTGTATATTGTATTGTGTGTTCACCACCCAAAGTCAAGTCTCCTTCACTCACCATTTATCTCCCCTTTGCCCTCTTCTATGTCCCTCCACACCCCCCACCCCATTCCCTCTGGTAATCACCATCCTGTTGTCTGTGTTTATTAGTTTTTGTTGTTGTTTGGGGCTTTTTTGCTTAATCTCTTCACCTTTTTCACCCAGGCCCTCCAACCTCCCTCCCCTCTAACAGCCCTATTCTATGTTCTGTGCATCTATGAGTCTGGTTCTATGTATTGGTTTATGAGCGGGGTGTCCCCCCAGCTTACTGCTTGTCAAAAGTAGACATATATTTGAAGTATCTGGGTGCTTGATACTTGTAGAATGCATGTCTCACGCCAAATGATTCTTTGGCTGCAGTGTCTGGAATGGAGTCCTAGAACCTGCATGGTTATGAGGGAGCCCAAGTGATTTTAATGGAAGGGCCCGTAGGACTACAGTTTGACAAACATAGTCCTCGTCTCTGTAATTGTATTCTGCACTTGTATTTTCTCCACTATGCTTACCTCCATATAATGTTAGTATATACCCATGTTACAATATATAATCCTTAACAGAAGGGGTAATATTTACATTTCTGTATGCATTCCCTGTTACAGATAATCTTAATTAAACAGCTGGCATCTCCATACATAGCAATTTCATTATCAGACTTCAATGTGCTAAGAAACAGAGAGCAAGATGAATGAATCAGTCAAAAGCCTTATTGGAGCCATTTTTTATACTGCCACAGAAAAGGAGAAACAAGAAATGTGTCAGAGGACAGAATTGCCAGAAGATTATACAATTCCATAATATTTGCACTTAGTTGATAGTCTTGAGAGAATAACTCAGTGATAATGAAGAAAATGTAGAATAAATCCCAGAAAATGAAATTTTTATTCAAGTGTTACCTAGATGTTAAATGCTTAAATTGAATGTCTCAGCAATTATTTCCAAGAATTCAACAAAAGAAACCCTGAATACATCACCCATGCATGGTAATATGATTTTCAGAAGTTTAGGAGGTAAAATACCCAAATGGAAACAAAAATAAAGTACATCTCTTTCATAAACTGTCTGGTGCATAACATTTCAGAGTTAGAGCACCTTTCTCTCAGCTCCACTTTTTCTGCTAAAACTTTTCCCGGTGTAGGCTACTGACACACCAACATGAATTACTTCTGAAGCCTTCCTGAGAGTGGGTTATGATGAAAGGTAAGAAAGAAAAAAACACCAAAGAAAAAACTCACATCTTTTACCGTTTAAACTCTTAAGGGTCATGGGGAAAAGAAAGATGGCAAAGAGATTGGACAAATGCTAATATAATTATCTTGAGCAGTAGTGGCATAATCATGGCTTCAAAGGGACTGAAATTGAGAGAGATAATAGATTTGTAGTAGGTGGGTAGGTAGGCATGAGCCAAGTTGGAAGGATAGGCCAGGTGCAGAGAATCACCAGCAGGGAGCGCTCTGGGTGCCTAACAACTGGCAAAACTACACACCGATCCACGACCACCCCCTTAAGCATTAACCCCTGGGGATGACATCTAGGCTGTAGCTCTGTTTCAGCTCCAGGCCCACAGAAGCAGCAAAATCAGAAAAAGCAACACCATGGCTGACATCAGGACCAGCTGCATTGACTACTGACCCCCTGCCCTGGTGCTGACCAATCAGTGGAGACCAGGAGGGGATACACCTGGAAAGCTTATGAATGTGTCATTGAGATTCTCCCCTAAGGCTGCCAGACAAAACCCCTTGGTACAGGGACCCCCGCACAGCTCTGTCCATGGGGTATGCCTGCTCCTTTCCCCACCTCCTTATCCCCAGGTGTGTTTTCCTTGTCTATTTCTTCTAGGCTCCAAGGGCCTTTCTTTTGCCTCCCTAACTTGTTTCTGAGCCCATTTCTTTCATGTCTCACTTCCTTTACCTCTGTGGCTTTCTAAATAAAGTTTCTCTTAGAGTTTGAGCCTTGGCTCTGAAGTCTTTCTTAGCCAGAACTCAAGTTCCTGGGTGGCTGAACCCACATCAGGCCTAACTCGTCGCTAACACCCGGTGCCATGTTTCCACAGATTGAATTCAGGGGAATTTGAAATGGCTGGAGTGACTAAAAATGAATAGGGTTTAGAGAGAAAGATATCTATGTCCTTTTGAGTACATGATTTCAGTTGTGCCTAGGTTCAAGTTTTGAGTAGTAGTTTCAATTAGGGAGAAGACAAAAGTAACCCAACAGCATTCCAAAATGGGCAGAGTGCAGGGGTGTAGGAGCTCAAAGAAAGAACAGAGGCTGAGTTGAGACAGGCAAGAGTAAGGTTCAGAGTCCCATGTGGGCACTGGAGTCCCAACCAGATCTCCCGAATCAGAATCTCTCAAGTATAAAGTGCCACATGTGATTCTAAGGTGAACCCCCAGTTTAGAAGGGCTCCTCTGAGCTGTTGAGTTTGAGAGAGGAATTATGCGGACAAGACAGTAAAATTTCCACTCATTTTAAAGAGATAGGATGAATTATCTGGATAATGAACTTAGTTCTGTGCTTTACTTTGCCAAATCACCTCTGTTAAAGAAATTTTATGTGACATTTTATTTTCATTACTCAAAATAATCAGGTTAATTTACGAAAATTCAAGAAGAATGTCAAAGGAACAAAATCACATGTAGCTAGCATGGCATAAATATGGTTACCTTTGGGGTATACTTTCTTCCAGTCATTTTTCATTGTCATGTTTAAAAATACATGGCTACACTATACATACAGCTTCATATCTTACATTTAAAATGAATGTTATTTTCCATGTTATCCTAGTTTTTCTAGTAGTGATTTTAGTGTAATAAAATGTTTAAATTATTATTATATTATGTATAGGTATCACATCTCTGGATAAACCAAAGGTCACATATGAGAATTTAAATACTAATGATTTACTAATCAACACCATAAAGTTTCCATCAAACAAGATGAACAAGCTCTAGATATCGACTGTACATTGTACCTATAGTCAACAATGTACACTTAAAAATTTAAGAGAATAGATTTCATGTTAACTGTTCTTGTCGTGGCCAGTGTAGTTCAAAAGGCTGTGGATTCAGTTCCTGGTCAGGGCCCGTACCTAGGTTACAGGTTCACCCCCAGTCCGGGCACAGGAGCGTGTGAGCCCAGTTGGGACAAGTACGGTCCAGGCACAGACCCCGGATCTGGGTACTTACCAAGGACACCAATCGATGCTTCTCTTGCACTGATGTTTCTCTCATTTCTCTCTCTCCTTTCCTCTCTCTCTTTAAAAAAAATAGCAAATGAAAAATGCCCTCGAGTGTGGACAAAAAAAAGTGTTCTTACCACAATAAAATATAATAAATAAATAAATGTATATAATTGATGATTTATGCTATTCAGTGCACCCTCTCTACTTTCCTTTATGTGCTTATATGTCTCTTCCTTCTTTCCTTCCTTCCTTCATTCTTTCCAGACTAGGAGGCTCTCTGCTGTCCATGCTGGAGTAGGATGAAGCAGACCTTCAACGAACTCTGCCAAATGCAGGCATGCATACCTGTCCATACACATGCTGTTTTACTAAGCCCTCTCTCTTTAAGCGAACAAATAGCTTTCTAATAGTAACCGTCCCTGAAAAACACCTTTCTAGGGTAGTCAAATATTAAAGACTAACATAACTAGATTAAATGGTCTCTTCCTACAAGAAGAAAGTGTTACACCCATACAGGAGGGCAGAAATGTCATGGTGACTTCTAGGCCAAAGACACACCTAACAGTGCCATTTAGTAAGTAGTTAGGTCCAAACAACTTTATAAGCATTAATGTCCTAGGAGCTTTATAGACATTTAAAAACACAATACACACAAATGGAAAAAATGTAGTATAATCTCATTCTTAAATAAACACAGTACCACTAATGGGACATATGTGTGCCTCGGGTTCTGCACAACTTCTCACACCTTGAAATCAATTTAGAAACTGCCACTCCCATTTCCCGTTATCCATTGACTCTTTATATGATAATTGCTTTTTATCACGGCAGCCACTACAAACCCCCTTCCCAAAAGTATGACATCATTGAAAGGCATGTACTGTCATTTATGTTGAAACCGCGGACTAAATCAGCCTGCAGTTTGTGCAGTGTTCAACGAGCACTGATACCCGCAGACGTCAGGCATGGCTGTGCTTTTCTCTCAAAGTCACAACGTCCCATTAGCACTAGTGAGTTTGCTGTGGTGATCGTGGGGGCCTCAGTGCACAGTGTAGGGACCATGGGCTTAGGGTCATCTGAAGATTTTCATTTGTCCTCTGTGTTTCGTAGTATGTACCCAATGATTTGTTAAAGGGTTCGTGAGTAATAAAGTGTTTATATGGATTTTATATCATTCCTTTTTACAACAAAGGGCAATAAATCCTGAATTAAATCCTACTTGCATTATTCTTTTAATGTTTTGAAATTTTTACTCTGAATGAGCAATTTCAGCAACTCCAAAATGATATATGAAAATGATATGTAAATTGTTGACTTCTCATCTCTCAAGAGACACCAACAGTAATTTAGTATGAGAGAGAGCTTTGATTCAGCTTGTTCAAAATGAGAAAAATTAAAAATTAATTTCGTTTTGAGTGCCTAATTCAAAAACTACATATCAAATTGTGTCTCTATATGCTACAAGGAAAAACACTTATGGAATAAAATTTAAATTTCCAAAAGGGTGCATGTTTCCTCTCTAGCCATGGACATTCTGTGCATATTTCAGATAATCAAATGAAAATTTGCATTGATTAAATTCTGAATTCCACATTAAAATGTCCCTTCCTTTGTTCTACCTTAAATTTGAACTGTGAATCATTTGCATTAAAATACTTTTAGGTATCCATTTGTATGATCATTGAGAGATAAAAATCTCAGGAAAATGTTGCATATGTTGCTTACAATCCTGCTTAATTTCTTTGAATATGTAATTAAAAGTTCAAGACAGAAATAAAATTCTTCAAATCCATAGAAGTGAAAATCATAGCAAATGATATTTATGCCCAATTTGATTCAGCATTCATTCCACTTGCTGTTCTTGAATGAGACACCTGTCTTCATCCCACACTGCACACAAAATTTGAGAAAATCTAGCCTATTGCTTTGTGAAATTCAGTATTTGGTGACCATTTCTTCCCATTCACACATTTGTTGGTCTACTGGTTACAAAAGAACCAAGTTTGTAATGAAGTAGAAGGAAGTAGTTTTACTTTTTCATCAGAACAAACATGATTAGACTGGCTAGTTTTTTTTTTAAATTAAGTTTTTTAAAAAGGGAGACTTCTAAAAAGTTTTAACACTTTCAGATCCACTCATATAAACTGGCCTCTTTTTTCTGTGTCTACCTGATTCAACCTCCATGTGTCCAGATCTTAATTTACGTCCCATTGTGCCTTCTTGGAGATAAAAAGAAAAGTAGGCACAGATCTGATCAGAAATATATGTACAACCACCCTGCCTGGCATAGCTCAGTGGATTGAGTGCGGGCCTGCGAACCAAACAATCAAGGTTCGATTCCCAGTCAGGGCACATGCCTGGGTTGCAGGCCAGTTCCCAGTGGGGGACGCACGAGAGGCAACCACACATTGATATTTCTCTCTCCTTCCCTTCCCCTCTAAAGATAAATAAATAAAATCTTAAAAAAAAAGAAAGAAATATATGTACAACCAATTGAGAACCAACATAGCCAAGTGGCCATTAGGAGAGCTAGGTTCCATAACTTTTACTATAAGGGAGTGTTATTGAAACTTTGAAAATAATTTATGTAAGCTGGACTTAATAAGCCTAAAGATAAATAATAACTACATTTATTGAACATTTGAATAAAACAAGACAAAATCCATTTCAAATTTACTAAACCCTATGAATACCTGTTAAGCTAATTCGATTCTTAATATTTCCTAAGTAAGGACTTGTTAGTAGGCTTTGTTTGTTTAGTCTAAGTTATTTTATTAGCTTCACAGAGTTTTCCGTATGTTACTGGGGTTTAGAGACTTCCTGTGCTTGGTCTTGGTCCTTCCCTCAGATGTCTTCCTCAGGCTAGTATCCAGGCTTATGGAGGGTCCTTCTTTCTTCTGCTGGAATCAGTTTCCACATTGCAGCTGCACTACACCATTTCTTTCTGTCTGTGAGTGAAGTCAGGTTGGTCTGCCTTGAAAGTTATTAACTTTTCTCAGAAAAACCTTGACATTAATATGAGATAAAAACTAGCTTGTGGCAGAAGGCACCCAGGGCGATGTTCCCCCAAGAATCAAAACATACTTATTCTTTTCAGTGGGCTTTTAAAATAATTAAAATTTAAGTCATTCTCTCAGTTGTGCCAGCCACATTTCAAGAGCTCACAGGCCACGCGCGGCTAGTGGCCACCTTATTGGACAGTGCATGCGCACATAGAAAATTTCTGTCACCACAGAAAGTTCAACTGGTAGCATTGTTTCAGAGAATGTGTGTTTCTTTGCTCTTTTATTGGCTTTCTCTAACTTGTACGATGGTTATAAATGACTTTTATAATCAAAATAACAATGAGATTATTTACACCTTGAGGGAAGCTTCCTTGCTCTCAAAATACATTTAGACTGAAAGAAATCTACATTATTATTTATTTATCAAAAAATATATCATAAATCGTGTTCTACATGATATATCCACCTTTTTCTTTTTAAACAAAGAACCCGCCTGAATTTCTTCATTCTAGCTAAAATACTGAATTGTTCAATTATTCACCAGGTCCTTTACTTCAGAGTCTCATTGAATATGTCTGTTCAACAAGCAGCAGAGAAGAAAATTATTTATTTGGCCATTAATCTTTTCTTTTATTCTCACTCAAGGACATTTTCTCATTGCTTTTTTAGAGATAAGAGGAAGGGAGGAAAAAAGAAAAAAGAGAGAGAAACATCAATTGGTTGCCCCTCATAGGGCCCTGCACTTGTGATTGGGGATTGAACCTGCTACCAGGATATGTGCCCTGACTGGGAATCAAACCCATGACCTTTAGGTCTATGGGACGACACCAACCAACTAAGCCATACCGGCCAGGGGTGACCATTAATCTTTAGCTGTATTCCTTTTATATTTGTGTGCATGAAAGTATGGCATATGGGGTAGTGGAAATGAATGGTAGTAGATGTTTGAGACATTTTAGGAGGTTTCTCAAAGGTTGTATAGTATCAGAGAAGACGCACTAGCCAAGTTGCATACATTCATCTACCTATCTATCCATTCATCCATCACCTCCCCATCTATGTCCTTGTTTATTTTGATCTTCATAGATATGGCCCACCGGGGGGGATTGACTTACTAAAAATTAATTGACTTCATTTAAAATTTGAAAAGGTTTAAGAACATGGATTTTGCTTCTCTATCTGAAAATACTAGACCTGGAGTTGGGCAGGGCAGCACAGTGGAATCTGAGAAGCAGCGTCCTCATCCAGAAAAGTGTGCCTTTGTGCTGTGCCAGGTGTGGACACCCCACCCCTCCCTGTGTCTCCCACAGCCTGGCCTGCTGGTGTGTTTATGTCACTGGCCCCAGCCACGTAGGCATCTGAGTTTAGTTTGTTCCCCACCTGGAGAGCAGTCAGTACACAGCCTGGTGAGCTGTGGAAGTGCTTGAGGAACTAAATGATTTGACACAAGAGAAATCAGGCAGCGATATTCCTGTCCTATCTCCATTCGGATTAACCCATATTTCACCACCTCTTCCACAAACTTCTCTTAGTGTCTCAATAGGCTTTATGGGCATTCACCTAGTGGTTCGTTGTTACTACGGCACACAGTATATGCACATTAAAATATATGGACAAAAATATCATGCGTTTATTGTCAAAACTACCCATGATAACATGACACACAATAAAGCAACTTTAAGTTCAAGGGATTTAGTTACTTATCCAATTCTGTTCTTTCTTGAAAGACATTAGTCAAAGAGGTCACTTACTCTTGTTAGGGCTGTTGGCCAAGATGTCTGTGGAACTGTGTGAATCTTCTGAGGCCTACAGATGTCCATAAGGGAGTGAGGCAAATATCAGTGTACGATTGCTTAGATGCTTTTGAAAGGCTGTTCTCAAGGAGGCAGAAAATGTTTTGTGCAGTCAGTGTCAGGGAAATCAGCTGAGTTCTGCAAAGCAATTATTCTGTAGGACAGTACCCCTCTGCTCGCCTGTGTATTGTTGCAAGCCACTCCTACTTTCTGCCATCACAGCTCCTTGGTACCGCCTTCATTCTTCACTGGAGCAAATATATTAAGAAGCGTGGAGCCTGGTGCATGAAACACAGGTGTGAGCATAGACTATTTCAAGGCACAAGAACATCTACAAAAGTATTCTAAGTGCGGTGGTGTAGGGCATCTTGGGTGTGTCCTGTTCTGTTTACTTTTGTTTCTTGGTAACGGAAAAGCCCAAGCTGCTTTGTTTTATAAGTAATTCCTATGCTCCTATAGGCACAATTCTACATTAACCAAAGATTATTTCAGAATAGGCGGTGTAAAGATGCCTTACAAATGCGGTATTATTGGGGCAGGTAAATAAATGCACCAAGGTTTGAAAACCCAATCTTTTTGAAGTCAGTTTTTAACTAGTATTTGGAGAGAGTATTTTTCAGTAGTTTAATGCCTCCTCCTTTTTGACTATTTCAGAGAAATTCCAAGCAAACCAGTATGACCATCCTCATTTCAGAAATGAAGAGACGGCCCCAACCCATGTGCCCAGTTGGTTGGGCATCGTCCCTCGAAGCATCAGGTTGGTTAGATTCTGATCAGGGCACTTGCCTGGGTGGAGGTTTGTCCTGGTCTGAACACATATGACAGGCAGCCAATTGATGTTTCTCTCTTACATTGAGTTTCTCTCCCTTTCTTTCTCCCTCCCTCCCTTCCCTCTCTCTAAAATAAATAAATAAAAATCTTAAAAAAAAGAAATGAAGTGACTGATGCATAGAAAGAAAGTAGTGTGTGCAAAATCCCAACAGAGGACAGTTAAGAAAAAAGTCATTTTCCAGTTTGAGGCTTTTGTTTTTCTAACTTGATAGGGTCTGCTGTCCCCATTAAAAATGAACATGGCAAGGAGAGTGGCTGTGAACTTCTGGAAGAAATGGCTCTGAATAAGAGTTTGGGAAAGGAATACCCAAGACATAGACCCCACAGCTGCGTGTACTAGCTCCACAATCCTGCCTGCCTTTCTCTGAACCACTAACTCGGCCCGGCAAGCTGCAGGCGTTAGCAGAGAGCTTCGCCCGGAGGGGACAGGCGCTTGTTGTGGGAAATGACCGAAGAGCGAAGGATTGAGAAGTCAGCTGCCTGGAGAAAGCGCCATTTGGTTTTATTGGTGACCCGTAGTTTTCCTCCTCCTATTCCAGCTTTTGCTTGGACCCACCACCCCGACTGCTTTAGAATCTGAAGCCGCCGCGCTACCCAATTTGAACTGTCAGCAGACACCTGTTAAGGCAGTTGCCGATCGTGGGCTACAAGAATCTGAACTCTCCCTTCCTGTGGGAGCGCAGCCACCGCCCACTTTGAGTCGCAGCAGCGCCCTGCGTTCCAGCCCTGGACCCAGGTGCCTGGAGTTGACACCCGCGGAATTGTGCGGGAGCTTTGCCCAGTTTCTGCACAGGTCTAGCGTGCCACTTTTGCTCCTACAAGCAAAGAAAAGGAAGAACTTCTGCCTCCCAGGTCCTCCTCCTGCCAGCTGGAGATCTCCTGCCTGCCGCGCCAGGGACCACAGCCCCTCTCCCGCAGCTGGGTCTGTCCTCCAGCCTTCGCCCTGACCCTCTCTTTTTCGGAGCGGATTGGGTGAATACAGACCCGCCTCTAGGGGTCCATCCTCACCAGGTCATCATCCACCGTACTGAGGAGCAGAGAGCAAGGCGAGGGATTTGTGGAAGGGAAAGGGGGTAGACATGCTACAAACGTTTCTGAAGAGTATCAAATTTGGGAATTGCCCGGGAACAGTGACAGTAGCAGTTGGCAGGAGGTGGTAGGGACCCGCGAGGGGCGTGGCGCTGGGAAGTCTTGCTGCAAAGACTTCCAAGCCCCAGGAGGCAGCGGAGAGGCTGTGGCTGCTTGTCCCTTGCTCCCTCGCCACGGAAACTTCCCATT
The DNA here is from genome assembly GCA_004027735.1 of Carollia perspicillata. Classification (NCBI taxonomy): domain Eukaryota; kingdom Metazoa; phylum Chordata; class Mammalia; order Chiroptera; family Phyllostomidae; genus Carollia; species Carollia perspicillata. The sequence goes on from PVKM010004176.1 coordinate 33,626, forward strand.
TACTCTTCTTCCCTGCGGGACCATCGGCCTCCACCTCCACACCAGTTTCTTTGTCTTCGAGGAGGGGATTTACATCTTCTCCGTCCTTGCCACCGCCTTCCCTGCAGCCTCCCATCCCCACCCGCTCACCCTGGCTGCTCAGTGCAGCGCTGTGCCCCCGGAGCGCGCTTGGCCACAGGCGTTGCACTAGCCTGGCAGCGACCTCCCGCGCTGGGGCAACGCTGTGTGCCGGGCTGTCCTGCACCATCCGAGCAGACGCAATTGGACTTGCCTTTGGGGACCTTCCAGAGCCTTCTCCGGATCAGTGGCTAGATAATCATCATTCTGACGGACTGCACACGTCTTGCTTGCGCGTCTAAGCAAAAACGCGAGGGCTGGGTCAGTAAGTGTAAGTCCTAACTATGATTCACCTTCTGGGAACTAAAATACAACCCATAGCCTCCCCACCCCCACCCCACCCCACCCCCACCCCTCAAAAGCGCTCAGGTCCACCAAGAGGGCATGGGGGAGGGGAGGTCCTCAGGAATGTAGGAATTTTCCCTCCTTATTTAGGTCAAAGGTGGGAGTTGGGAGCGATACCATTCCCGTTTTCTACTTTTGCTGTAATGTTGCTTTTCTACGGAAGATGCTTGCCCATGTTCTTGACCTTTCCTTCCTGAACAGCAAGTAGTTACAATTCCTGCGTCTGCTTTTAAAAATCACACCTCTGTCTAAAGGGGAAGGACATACTGTATTCTCCCAGGCTCTTCGCGGATAAACACGTTTATTTAAGCGTCCACTGGTTTTCCACCAGAAGGGTTCCCCCACTGGTTGGAGCATATATGGTGGACGAGAAGAAGCCAAAAGTAAAAGCCTTAAGACTTCTTTTGGCAATAAGGACGCATTGTTTAAACTCCGAAACAGGAAACAGACAATGCTGTTTTCAAAGAAAACCCACAAACTCAGATATACTGAGGAGAGACATTTAAACCCTTTGGTAAATACTTTCAACTTCCTGCTTATTAGGCAAATAGCCACGTCTTGTACGTAGCATTCTTGGATGTCCACTCCTCTCTCTCCCAGGACTAAGGAGTGTGAGGTGAGTAGCATGATTTCTGGGGGTTTTCTTTGGGAAAAAATCCTGGAAGGTTGTGTGGTTGATGAGATCAGTTTTACTAAAGCCAACCTGTGACAATAAGAGCACCCACTATGGTGAAAAGCCCTGCAAATTTAAACATATAGTTAAAGCATCAACTGCTTCCCCACTGTAACTATTTAAATTACTTTGAATCTGAACAAAATGAAGTCATTTTCCTATTCTACAAAGGAATATTTCTGTAACAGAATCTCTCAAGAGTCACTTATTCAAGAAAACTTTACCATTCATAGTTTTCCTTAAATGTCTTGAACAACGTGAGTGCCTCCTTTGCCTTATTTCAAGGGCTTTCCCCTTGTCTACTTCTCTTTTCATTGTTGTGCTCTTGAGTTGGTAATGTGGCGACTCCCCCTGTGTTTCCCCTTCCGGTCTTCCAGAAGTGCAGTTATGAAATATGTAGTCTGGGGCAGCTCTGGCCTGGCTGAAGGCCGGTAGTGTGCTTGAGAACAGCTGTTCGCACCCATATGCTAATAGCCTGTAGATCAACTATTCCTGCAGAGAGGTTTGCAATAAAGGGGCTTTGAAATGAAGAAAATGGGGCTAAAAAGAAGCAAAAGTTAATACAGAAAATAGAGTCGTAATAGTCTTCTATCTCAGGCTCGCTGTCAATTAGGTTTGCTGCAAACCTCTAACTCAGACCCCTTGGAGTCTTGTTAATGCTGGTGATGAATTGTCAGGGCTGACTAATTACGCTCTGCAAAGTCTCTCTCTTAGTCTAAGGGAAATGGTACAGCCTATCAAATATACACCCCAAGAATTGAAGAGATAGTTTCCATTTTCTCTAATTACTAAAAAGAGAAAGCAAATACAAAAGAGGGCCTGGGCTTCTTGGAATACTCTATTTCAAATTTATACAGACAGAACTTGAATATATCAGTAAGTCAAATACATGAGTACCTGGAAATCTCTAATAAAGGATCCTATTAAGGTGTGTTTGTGTGTGTGTGTGCACACAGGAAGCCCTTGAGACAGAAAGTTTCCTTATGGGTATACTGACTATTTTCAATGTTCTAATCAGAGATTGATTTAAGAGGGATCTTGGGACAACCTTCTCATAGAAGTGGTTACCTGACTAAGACCAAGGAAATAATGACAAGAATGGCATATCAGAGCAAGAAATTCTGTACAGACAATTATATTCGGTAAAGAAAAGAATTACTTGGCATTTTGCTGATCTCAATTATTCAGCAAAGTTCTGTTTTCCTTTAGCTTCATATTTGTTTTGCCAAGTTACTGAGCACCTTTAATTTGCTGATGGTGTGCTAAGGATTAAACAATGGCTGGAAAAGATCCAGTTTCTGTCCTCACAGATGTTGCTGCATGGATTGTTGGAAGGTATACAACTACAATGGGACGTGTGGAGCGTCAGCATTAGAAGTGAGCACAGGCTGTTGGGAAAACTGGAGCGTCAGCATTAGAAGTGAGCACAGGCTGTTGGGAAAACTGAGAGGCTTCCCACTTCAGGGCAGGGATGGCAGAGAGGCAACGGAAAGGCTGACGTACTGCTGGAATTGAGAGTGGTTTTGTAGACAGAAGCACAGGTATATATTGGGATGTCAGGAGAAGTGAAGCAGAAGAGTAGGCAGGGGTGAGTTCAAGAAAAGCTTTGAACATCATACAATGGAACTGGAATTTCTTCATAGGTCTGTGTTGTCAGCCTGTGTGGGCACAGCCTTTCCTGCAAGAGCACACCCATGAAAGCAGCAGATTTTGCAAAACAGAAGCTACTCAAGAATGTAACAGAGAAGGAATTACTTGCAGATAATTAGTTATACAAGTGATGAAAGCCAACTGGGTGATGTTGAGGTCACCCAGGGATTAGCAAGAGCAAGGAGCCATAACTACCCCCAGCTAGTCCCAGCTAGAGGGACTCAGGGTGGAGGCAGTGTGACTGAAGCCCAGGGACCACGGCCATCCACTAGAAACAGAACCACTATGGGCCAGCCCTGTGGGAACCAAAACTGTGGATGGGCTGGTAGGCTCTGCTCAGAGGAGAGAGGGAAGAGGGAGAATACAGTGGCTTCTGCCTTCCCCCTGCCCTCTACTTAATTACCTGCCAGTGCTTCCCATTGGCCAGACCCCACCAGCATTCTGATGAATCAGGAGTCTGCAAGAACAGCCTGCAAGAGCCAGTCCTCCAGGAGAAGGGTGAGCAATCAGCTGGGGGCACGCAGGCCCAGCCAGGCATGGTCTGTAGGCTGAATAAATATGACTCACCAATGTAGGTAGATGATATTATGATTAATAAAAAACAAAGTCATTTAAAGGAGGTTCTTAATTAATGGCAGAAACCTTCTGTCATTATGATTATATTCAACAGGTACTACCATTATGATGTTGGGTTCTGGGTGTTTTTAGAGACTTGAAAAGGAAACTATATATTAAAACCCGATATATTCTATTATTTTAAGCAATCTGGGGACATTGGGGAAATAATATAATCACATTTGAATATCAGAAAGACCATTTTAATGTCAGAATAGGCTCTGCCCAGTAAAATGTAACGGCCTTGGAGTAGAGTCCCCATCTTGTTGCCTTGTCCCCCAGCACAAATTCTAGTTCTTGACATAGGTTTTCAAATGCTTGCTGGATGCAAGGGTGGACTGTGCCTGGCATTTAGAAGATGTTCAATAATTTTTGTTCAATGAATGAATAAGGAAGGAAGGAAGGAAGGAAAGAAAGGGAAAAGGAAGGGAGATAAATCAGAGGACAATTAGGATAGTATGTTAAGAGATCAAGGGCAAACTAACATGGTAGAAAGAATAAGAGGACCACTAGGAAAAATATGTTAGAAATCAGTCTGAGGATTTTCTTAAATGCGAGGGGTAAAGGAGATAAAAAAGCCTAATGGTTACCCGCTCTTGAAGTGACCTTGGCTTAATGAAAGAAGACAGCATTGACTGAAGTAGGGCCTGGGAAAGGAAGAGTCTGGGGTTGGGAGCTGTGACTGGGGAAGAAAAGGGTTCAAACTTTCATATTTAGGGGTTAGGAAGAGATGTAGTTCAGATTTGGACATATTTTTGGCATAGTTCCTGTGTAGGATTCTGCTGTATGTCAGGTAGAAAGTTTATTTTAGATAATCCAAAAAAAGCAACTGTTTTGCACAGGCCACTTCTTAACCCTCACCTCTACACCAGAAACAATGGCTGGAAATGGAATCTGCTCCCAAATTTCAGGCGCCAGGCAGAAGGTTTCAATATTTATCTTCTTCTGTGCAATTTGTTGATACATCTATAAATTTAGAACAGTCGAGATATCGAAGGAAATTTTCTTTTTCTAACTTAAAATTAACTTAATGATTTAAAGAAGTTATAAAATTAATAAAGTTTCTAATATTCATCTCATAAAATGGGTTGAGTCAGGTTGGTGGCATTCACATAGGAATTACATCTATACTGTAAGTATTATGTTTCACCATCAAAATATACATGTCAAGGACCAGATTTAATTCATCCGTATTTAGACTTAGACATAGAACCGGCACATTAAAGGTCCTCTTTTGTTAAAATATTATATTGTGTACAATTTGAAGCATCAGAGGACAGGTATTTTGAGCCCCCACCAAAATTAAGCCAATTCTTTTATGATATTCCTTTGCCTCACCCTTGCTTTTTCCTTGTTTTATAGGTGTCCTTTCTTTCTTTGCTTCTTTTCTCTTCTTTTATTTTTTCTTCCTTTCTTTTTAATTGTAGATTCTTGTGCTAGATGCTGAAAATGGGCCCACTAGGTGCAGAGGCTGATGAGAACCAGACGGTGGAAGAAATGAACGTGGAGCAGTATGGTCCAGAGCAGACCACCCCTAGAGGTGAGACGGCCCCTGACTCTGAGCCCCAGCTTATAGATAGCACCAAGCTGATTGAGGTACAGATTATCCTCATATTGGCCTATTGCTCCATCATCTTGCTTGGGGTGATTGGCAACTCCTTGGTGATCCATGTGGTGATCAAGTTCAAGAGCATGCACACAGTAACCAACTTTTTCATCGCCAATCTGGCTGTGGCGGATCTTCTGGTGAACACCCTGTGCTTGCCATTTACTCTTACCTACACCTTAATGGGAGAGTGGAAAATGGGTCCTGTCTTATGCCACCTGGTACCCTATGCCCAGGCCCTGGCAGTACAAGTGTCCACAATCACCTTGACAGTAATTGCCCTGAACCGACATCGTTGCATCGTCTACCACCTGGAGAGCAAGATCTCCAAGCGAATCAGCTTCCTTATTATTGGCTTGGCCTGGGGCATCAGTGCCCTGCTAGCAAGCCCCCTGGCCATCTTCCGCGAGTATTCACTGATTGAGATTATTCCTGACTTTGCAATTGTGGCTTGTACCGAGAAGTGGCCTGGTGAGGGGAAGAGTGTGTATGGCACTGTCTACAGTCTTTCCTCCTTATTAATCCTGTATGTTTTGCCTCTGGGCATCATATCATTTTCCTACACTCGTATCTGGAGTAAACTTAAGAACCATGTCAGCCCTGGAACTGCTAATGATCACTACCATCAGCGAAGGCAAAAGACCACCAAAATGCTGGTGTGCGTGGTGGTGGTGTTTGCAGTCAGCTGGCTGCCTCTCCATGCTTTCCAACTTGCTGTCGACATTGACAACCAAGTCCTGAACCTGAGGGAGTACAAACTCCTCTTCACCGTGTTCCACATCATCGCCATGTGCTCCACCTTTGCCAACCCCCTTCTCTATGGCTGGATGAACAGTAACTACAGGAAGGCTTTCCTCTCTGCCTTCCGCTGTGAGCAGAGGCTGGACACCATTCACTCTGAGGTGCCCATGACTTTCCAGGCCAAAAAGAACCTGGAAGTCAAAAAGCATCATGGCTCTTTCACAGAGGCAACCAATGTCTAAGGAAGCTCTGGTGTGAAAATGTACGGATGAATTTTGACCAGAGCTACAAATCTGGTTGCAGAGAGCTTCCAGGTGCATCCGGATTTCCCATTTTAAGGAAGAAAATGAGCATCTGAATGGAAGTACCCACGGTGTCACCCGAGGAGGTGAATGGAACCTCCTCGGCAGAGGCGAAGTAGAAGCGCGCATACTTAAAGATAGGGCAACAAATCAGTCACACACAGTTGCTTGGCTGGTAGGTTGGATTATGAGTGAAAACAGAGAGCAATGCTTGTGACTGTTGCCCAGAGTAAAGGAAGCCTGAACAAGGAATTAGAGTAACGGCATCACTAAGAGGTGGCGGCTAAATGATTTGACTTTCAGAGCACACTGGGGAGTAGAATGGAGCTGATATATGATTGACTGCTCCCCCTTCATCTGAGGAAAAGATGACCAAACACCAGTTTTTTAGGGAGCCACAGGTTCTCCTTTATTATACTTTGTTTTTTATGAGTCTTTCTATAAATTAAAAATCCACCAGGAAATACTGCAGGTAAATGTTACCATCCATTTGCATGACTTGAAGGAAATGAAGTGAAATTTGCCATATTAGTATTTTGGCAAATGATGGGGAAATCCTTAATACTCAGCTGATTGTTCTTTTTTTTTAAGATTTTATTTACTTATTTTTTAGAGCAGGGAAGGAGAAAGAGAGAGAGAGAAACATCAATGTGTGGTTGCCTCTTGCACACCCCTACAGGGACCTGGCCTGCAACCCAGGCATGTGCCCTGACTGGGAATCGAGCTGGGAATCGCAGGCCAGCACTCAGTCCACTGAACCACACCAGCCAGGGCTCAGCTGATTGTTCTTAAAACCAAGTGCATGTTTAGTGAAAAGTTGCTTCAACTCAGAATCAAAGGTCGAAATTCTCAGAAAATGTCGACCACCATTAACTTCTCGTTTCAAGTTGTCCTTGCTTCCTATAGATACTACTTCAATAACAAATAAGCATACAATGTAATATATTGTAGTCATTTAATTAATTAATATTAATTATTGTCACTTTAAACAGATACTATTCCTATGTTGGAGCTGAGTTTGTCTTTACTAGAAATTAATTTCTATATTACTAGTAAATAATTTTGTGGCCTCTTAAAACATTTTGTAGTTATTTGTAAACATTTTTTACCCAGGTACATAGCTGTAATGTGTTTACAGAACAGTGCTGTGTTATTTTTTTTTGAAATTCATCATTAATGGGCTCATTCATGACCAAGAAAACAGCTTAATTTCATCAAAATAAAGCCCATCTGGTAAAAAAAAATCTTAAAAACATTGGATTCATTCCATTTTGCAAATATTCTGTTTGGACCAACTTCAACATAAATTATGCTCTTCTTAAAGTTATTAGCTAAATTATTTGGATAACATGAATATATACATAATAAAATTGTACTTATACATAGTGGGACACAGATACTATAATATTTTTCATTTAATTATTTTAGTAATATAATTTTCATTTTAATAGTGCCCAGCCAAAGTTGCCTAAAATCCTATTATGTGCATGACAAATAATCAAGATGTTAAAATAATTGTACTTCTTTGGATGTTCCTAAAGAAATTTCATTGCAGTCATATTTTTGTAAATACAGTCCTTAAATTTTGAATAAGTCCCATATGAGTATTACATTTAATTACAAGCATTAACTTTTTGAACTGGAGAGTTTTATTTTATGGATATATTTAAAATTCATACTATGGCTCTCACTGAGTTACTTCCATGCTAGAAATGAAAGATTGGTCTTGAAGAGGACTGCATTTTGAAATACAGAAAAAGAATGAAAACAATAGAATTTAGATCAGGTGGAAGACTGATTAAGAAGTAAACAAAAAATACCGTATATCTGTAATATATCCTATAATTAAAGATTTCATTTTTCTGTTGAACTTGACATAAATATCCAAAGAGAAGGTTTTTGTTCTTTAAATAGCAGTTGCTTTGAATAAGATACCAATAGAAAATTGTGGTTAAAAGTTTTTTTGATAATTCTTACACTATAGGAAATGTGTGTGCTACTATATTACTTGTTTTAGTAGTAAATTATTGGAATTTAATTAATGAACCAATTAATATATGATCTAATTCACTCTGTTAACTTAATAAAATATCTTTTTACCTAGTGAATTCATCTGTTGAAATAAAAAGAATTTGGGAAACCAGAGAAACTGAGTGATATTTTATATCAGTTCCTGTTCAAGCCAAGATAGTAAACCTTTCAAGCAATTAAAAACGGGAAAATAATGGTGACTCCTCATCAGTTAATTCATCTTTCTTTCCATTCCACACACGAACCTGCATCAGAGGGTCCACTGACAATGCCTGAGTCTTTTTTTCGACCAGACCTTTCACCTTAACTTGGATTTCTATCAGCAGACGACATGAACACACCAGCGTCTCACCAGCAGAGCAAAGCCAGGGTGTCTAAGACATAACCTGTCATTGTGATGCACGCCCTACCCCACCTCCATTTGGTTTTCCTGTATTTCCTGCCCCAATCACGATGCTGCTCTCTACTCAATTTCCCAAAGTCTTACACTTTGGCATTACCCTTGACTCTTCTGTCCCTTTATTACACACACCCAGTTAATTCCCACATTTTGTACAGAATCCCTAGATGTTTCTTGCGTCAATTCACTTTTCTCCATCCTTGTGGTCCCTCCAGTAGTTCAGGCTGTGATTATCTCCCCAGACCCCTATAGTTTGTCATCTGGCTTAATGTAGTAACTTCCTAATTGGTCTGTATCTTGTCATCTTCCCATCCAATCCAACTTTTACCCGCCAGCCAGGATGATTTTTCAAAAACTCAAATTTTATGCAAAGGATAATGTGCTGCTTTATTGTCATCTGACAATTCTGGCAATCTTGAGAACTGCCCAAATAATAATTTCTGGTTTGAACCTCGACCTCTCCTCTCAATATTTCTTTGGGTTCTTCAGAGTTGCCATGATGTGGGTTGACTCTCTCCCTTTTTCTTTTTCTATTACAAAGGTCATTGTGTTAAAGATATTCTTTAAAACTGCCCCGTCAGCACAGGTGAACCAAGGAGTCGAGAATAAGTGAAGACCATTCTCCCCTATGATGGGTTGATTGGAATGGAGGAGGGAAAAATGATAGTAAGACTTCAACAATAATCTGAAAACCACAAAAGCTTATGAATTCTGGGTTATTTTATTAAGAATAGCAAAGGAAATGGTGCCTGGGGAGAAAATAGTCTTTACTTTTTTTCAGGTTGCTAAAAGATGAAATATCAATATGTATGGCAGCAAAAAAACAGAGTTTACTTTTCCTGAAGAAAACAGAGAACGTGAAGAAACAACACAAAGATAATGAAGAATGCAAGTGTCTTCATGCTTATGTCTCATGACATTAAAGTAGGAATTTCATTAAACGAAGGGTTACTAAACCCTTTGATCTGTGAGGATTTATAAAGGACACCTGTTTGTTAGACCACTGACCTTTTTCTGCCTTGGTGCACTGGTCAGATGGCCACAAACTTCACAAGTGCTCCTGGTGTGGAAGACGTTACAGGAAAGACAGCCTGCGGGTTATGACCATTCAGATGTAGGCTGTAACCCCAGTGCTTTCTTGGGAGTTCGTGAATGTGGAACTAAATGGAAGTGAATGAAAATGACTAACCCTGAATCTACTCTCTTTCGTAAACAACTCAATGCCAAGCTTCAACACTTCGACAAATTCCTTGCAAAGCACCACATAGTCAATCACAACACAGGCATGTGTCATCACATTAGAATTTAAATGTGCTGCATCATCTTCATGAGATATAAAAGGAAAAATTACAAGTGGATATTTTTAATTTAATTTTTGCCCTCGTAGGAAAGCAACACACATTGTCAAAAAGAATAAGACAGTGCACGCGTGTGTACACACACATATTTCATCACCGACAAAGTGCTCTGTGATGTAGACTATTATCCAAAATGACCTGATTCATGAATTGCTGAATAAAGTAAATAAGACCTTTAAGTTTACTCAGTTGAATTTTCTTCTTTAACAATAGCTTCTAAAATTTGATTTGGATTACACCATCCACTGTCCCGGGGCCAAAATCTCTTAGCCGCTGTTGTTGTTTGAAGCTCGTTTGCCTGTTGGTGGTAGGTGTTCTCTGTTCAGATTAAGCCTCAGCCTCAGGCAGGAACCATGCCCTGGGCATCGAGGCGTGGCCTTCTCAGTCCTTCAGTCCTTCTGGTCTTTTCCTGAGTGTGTGGGCTCAGCATGCATTCTTGCCCCTTCTTACGAGTTTGTTTTTCCTGTTCCCTCCCCTCTCAGCCCTCTAAACCCTGAAGGTGTTTCTCTCCCTTCCCGGACACAGGAATTTCTTAGCCTTCCTGCAAAGCTCCCTGCCTACAACATTTCAGCAAATCCAACACTCTATCTAGGCTCTGTGATCTTTTCTGTGAACACATAGTGGGATCCACGGGGAAAAATTTTGCAGGAGGGTGTGGACTTCTTCAATATCTCTAGTCCCCAGGAGTGCTGCTCATTGTCCTGCTAGTATCGCCCAGGTATTCACCCATTTTTTCAACTGTTCTAGCTGAATTCTTCCTATTAGTGTCCACTGGATCTGATAATTAAATGCCCATGTCTCCTTTATCCCCAAAGGTGCCCGTCTCTTCTTAGTGTTGGAACATATAGTTGCTTCGCAATCTCAGTCCTCTAACAGGGTGTAAAGAGTCATGAATTTGAAGTTATTCTAGACATTTTTTAAAATAAAGGCAAGAGTGATGTTCTTCCCTTTTCTCTCCATTCTGGGGAGGATACTGGAAGTCCTTAATGAGATATTTTACATTCTTTTAAAAGTAACATCTTCAAAATCCGATGTGAATTTTCCACTTAGAGCCCATTCTGATTCGGATTAGCCATAGTGCAAATGTACAACAGCCACAGGTGGTCAATGGCTTCTGTACTGGACCATGCAGCCCTAACTTACAGCTACTGAATATCTTGTATGTAATAATCATGATGATATGTATATTTTAAAATTAATGGTACTGACTTTATCCTCTAAGCAGTGAAAAGTTGAAACTTTCAACTTTTTCATGATCATTATTATTAGTAGTATTTTCTAAATACCCATTTTACCTAAGTATAGAGGAAAACCAAATGCCATATTATCCTGAATGCATCTTACCTTCATTTATTGTTTTAAACCAGAAGATGCTGGCAGTATTAATGGTAGCTAAGTAAGATGAAAATGTGTTAAGCTTGATCAATAGAACATTTCTTCCACATATTTTAGTACCTATCTTTAAGCCTCAGTTGCTACTTTATTTTTTGAATGACATATAAATATCTTTAGCTTCTTCATGCTGAGATCCTCATTTTTATTCACATCAAAATTACAATATTGCTTCTAGTCCACTAGGAGCAAATTATAAAATATTATGAATCAACTCATTTGTTCGAATAGCAACACCAGCAAAAAGCCCTTTAACAAATTCATCAGTTTTTATTTTTGCCAGATGTATAATGACAATTTGAATGCTTAATACAGAAATTAAATGGAAATGCTGACAGAGTCTATAATGACAGAAATATAAGCTGCCTTATAGCTTATTTTATTAAATTCATCATAAAGTACATTCTTTCAGCCCATGTATTTATGTGGTATTGGAACTCTGATCTCAAAACCTAACCAGGTGTTACAAGCCTTTGTTAACTTCATTTCATGTACTCTACTGTTTTCTGCCTTCATCTGGTTCAGTCTGATGCACACTCTAATTGATATAAACAGTTTCAGGAAATCATTTGTTCTAACATTCAATCCCCACCTCCCACCCCCAGTCTTTCTTTCCCTGAATATGTGCTAAATTCTGCTGCTCCAGTGGTCAGTAATGACACCTTTACTTTTCATGTGCAATGACTTTATAAAAACAAGTCAAGAACATCAGTTCTTTCACAGCCTCCGTTTCCGGGGGCCTGCCCTGCACTCCTCTCCTCCCTCACTCCCAGAAGGCCAGAGTGGCCTTCTCAGCTTCCTGATGAGCAGTGGGTCCTCCTCCTACAGGGCTTCCTAAATGCTGCCTGCAAAAGTCTCTCTTTGCTAATCCTAGTCCTACTTTGCTTTCATATTTTAATCGAGTCATCACTTTCTCAAGGATATTGTTTTGTTCTTTGACTAATGTGTCTTTCCTGTCACATGCTTTTACAGTGTCATGTACTTTTCATAACTTTAAACTTCTATGTGGGATAGTTTGACTATGGCCCCCAGTAAACTGGGGATCTCCAAAAGGGTTAGCACTATACTTCCTTTAAAAAAATATATATAGGCCATGTTTGCTTTTCTACTACCATTTTTGTTCCCCAAATACTGAGCAAATAGTGTCTGGCATATAATAGACCTCAATAAATATTTGTTAAATTAATTTTGAGTAAATTTAGTGAGTACCAGTTTTTAAAAATATACCACATGTAAAATTCTGAGCTATATTCTTTATAACATTCATTTAACCTTCATAAAAGGCACAGAGTAAGAGTTATTACCTAATTTTAAGGATGAAGACATTGAGACTTGGATGTGTTAAGTAAATTCACTGAAGTGGCACAGCTGATGTGAGGCCCAGACGGGTCTGGCTCCAAAGCCATGGACCACACCGAAGTGCGATTTTACCAAGTTGCGCTTCCCTGCCCAGCTTTGTTTCCCCCTGTCAGTCTAGAGTGATCTATGTCTTATTTTTAAAAGACTTCAACTTGTGAAATATACTGGATTAACCCAAAACAATTTGCCTTATAGGTGCATGTTTCAGCAACATGTTATTTTCTAAAGACATGTACAGCCTTGGCGAGAATAAGTGGTGTTTTGGGTTCTACGTGTGTTAGAATATATATTTATATCTGTCTATCTGTTTCTGTGATGGAATATTTAGACTATAAATGCTAGAAAATCATTAGTGTTAATAGATTTTATTTGTTATCCCAATATAAAGTAAAAAAAAGTAGAAAAGAATTTATTTTAGTTTTTATATTATAGATAAATCAATAACAATGCTGAAAGTTTAGAGTTATATAACCTATAAAAATCTGTATTTCATCTCCAATATAACTTTACAGTACTGGTTCATTACCAATAAATGAGATTTTCAGCCCTTAATCTGCCTGTCAACTATTTAAAGCAAGAGAACATTAAAGTTTAGGCTTACTGACTTATACTCTTAGTTTTAAATTAACCAAAACAGCAGAATTCTTCCAGGCCACTTTACTTGGGAAATACCAAACTTAATGCATTTTTAAAGACTCAGAAGTTAATGCTAATTCATTCAGAGAACAGCGTGTTGCCCACACGCATGCTATTGTGAGCTGAGCCTTCTTTTCTTGTCCTTGGGAACACAACAGCCACCTGTGGCAAAGGACTGGAACCACCAGTAATTACCTCCATCGGCGGCAGTCAGAATATTGGTGACTGAGCCTGGTTGCACCAGCGGGCTTTATGGTAGCGCGTGTTCAATACGGCGAGTAGTAATTAAGCTGCGTGAAGTCCCACTTCTCAGAACTGAAAGGTACCAGGGCTGCAAGTCATTTTAAATTCATTAGTGGGGGAAGCAGCAGTAAGTAAGCACTTGACCACATTGGGCTGTATTGGATGTATTTTGGAGTGAATAAAGCCGCAGGGGTATCGCATTAGCTGTAATGGCAGATCTGGGCTAAGTAACCTCAGTCTGCATTTCCCAAATGGTCAGCTGCTCTTACAGCCATTTCATAAATGCTCTTTGATTCTTTCCCACTGACAAGGGGCACACGGAGTCCTGTCCTTCCCGCTCTCTCCTGTGCACTCGCACAGTTATGAGATTTTGTTGACAAGCCATTGCTTCAGATTTGAAAAGGAGGCATCGTGATTTAACTTAGAGCAAAATATTGTAAAAGTCCTAAGAGTTTCTTCAAAATTCAATGGGAAAAATATGTCTTTTTCCCCAAAATTCCTTGAGATCAGGGAATATAGTTGGAATGTGACTTCAAAAAACTGTCTTGCCCACTTTCCTATATCTGTAAAAAATCTTTTCTTTTTATCATTATTTGTTGATCAGAATTTATGTAATTCATACCTGAAGATGTCAGACATCCATCAAATATTTATCAATTGATGAATTGCTGAGAAAACTTAACACTTAATCCTTCCATTATTCTCAAGATATTTGGTGTGGACTATGCCATGCTCTTAGTGCTTAAGATCTTAGAGTTTAACTATGAGATTATATTTGAGATAAAAAAATAAACTAGGCCAGCTGTTGAAAACAACTTAAATATTATGATCTATAAAAACAGCCATATTCACCTTTGTTCTCCAAGAAAAACACTAGACAATTTTGTTATTTATACTAAGATTATTTTAGATTATCTTCTACAAAAGATTTAAAATGTCTCATAGAAATGCATGAATTTTACAAGGAAGGAGTGACGCCTGAAGGGAACTTCTAGCACAAGAAATGCAAGTGAGAGGTAAAGTTTTCACTCAAATATTTATGACATAAGATCCTATAACATTGCTAGAAGTGGGGCTAGAAAACCTTTCTTAACTCTAGTTAGAGAGGTTAAACGGTATGTATTATAAAACCAAAATCCTTTCAAAATATTCTTTTCCAGCAAATACTGGGAAGATGGGACTATACATAAAATTTTAAACAACCACTAGTATTCAAATAAAGAGCATCAGTTTCTACAAGAATAGTGAAGAGACTCACACTATTTGCTAATCCACCTATAAAAGTTGGTACAGAAATGGCATGAAAATCTAGAGAGAGAAAATGTTCTTTCTACTAAGTCTTATCTAGCTTTGTAGCTTTAGTGCCTAACGCTGTTTAGCATCTTTCAGTAACTCAAATATTCATTAAATGAGTGAATGAGTAAAGTAACCAATGAATTAAGAGAGGAATGAAAAAAATAAATATATGGTATTGGGGATCCTGATGACTTAAATATTGGGATGACCACGAAAGAATTTCTAAAGCTGTTTTACAAAGTATGTCTAGCTGTTTCATTTTTTTCTGTGTGTGTCCAGAAATCTTACAATCAGATGGCAAACTCTTAAGATTAGTGATTATAGTTTACTCATCATTTATTTTTCTTCCTTCCCTTGCCCATAGAAAAATAGCAGCTGTCATTATTAAAAAAAAAAACAAAAAAACTCCTACTCTATGTCAGGTGTTTTTTATTTTTCTTAGTGTTTCAGTCAGCTCAGGTTGCCATAACAAAATACCACAGACTGGGTGGCTCGAAACAACAGAAGTTCATTTTCCCACGTTCTGGGAGCTGGAAGTCAAGGGGTGAGCGTGCAGCACGGCCAGGTTGGGGAGAGAGAAAGCCCGATGGTTCCGGAGGGTCGCCTGCTTCCACATAAAGTAGAATAGCATTTTACATGATATATCATAATCCATTATTTGTAGTGTAAGAGTATTAACATTTTCATCCATAAATGTAATAGTACATAGCACCTTTATCATTTTGTATTATTTGCTGATTTTCTTTCTTAAATGTAAATGTCTATATTTACATTTAAATATTGTATCTCTTTACCTCTAATTCTCCTAAGTCATTAATTACCTGAACCATTCTGTTGAATAGTAGTGATAATGGGCATCATTACCTTATTTCTGACCTTAGAATGAATTTACTTAAATGTGTCAATTTGTTAAACTATATTCGTAGATTTTTTTTAAAGATACATTTTATGAACAGATGAACATTCTTATCTATTCCTAGTTTTCTAATTTTTAGATCATTTTATCAGTCTTAGTGTGGTCAACAAAATGAAAGTACTCTTAATATTATTGTGATAAAGTGTTTTTAAGGGAAATAGTACAAACAGGAATGTAAAACGAGCAGGGTGAGTGAAAGTCAGGAGTTGCTGCAGTGGGAGGTCAAGCAGTCACTGATGACTTCAACCTGAATCCTTAAGACAGTGATTTTCCCAGTCTCCCAAGTTTAGTCATTGTCAGGTCTCAGGGGAAGGCCACGATCTTGGCCTTGCTCTTGCTCTGCTGCAGCCAAGTAGAAGCCTGTGGAGCAGTCTGTGAAGCCATGGCACCCGGCTGCCACCGCTTCGAGGGGATGAAAGCCTCTCCTCGCGTTCACTTTCCAAACATTGTGCAAGCTCTTCTCATAGAAACTATGCAGGGATGGAGATTCCGGGAAATGAGTTTCCCGGTATCTGCAATGCAAAATTGACCTTAGAAGAGGGTGTATTACAGCAAAGTTGAAGATGAAATCTGCCCAAACTGTAAACATATATGGATGTAGAGAGGTGACAGTAAGCACAAATTGAGATGATTGTGTAGATTTTTCCCCTTTTACTTAGTCTGATGAGTCACACTGACCTTTCTGAGATACAGTGTCTCTAGTATAAGCCCTGTTAGGTCATGGTGTATATTATTTTATGATAGACTTAGGGATCTAAATAGCTGAAAACTCTAATCAAACTTTTAAGTGTGTATATCGCACCTAAATGCTTTTTGTAAAAAATTGAAGAGGAAATAGATTCAGGAGAAAGTAAGCTATATGATATGGAAGTGAGGACAAATAAAAGACAGTAATAATTACCACTCTCAAAATTAGCCATGATTGAAAGTTATTAACAAAGATACTGAACTGTTTAGCCATAGCAATTTTTATTTAAAATTTAAGATAATTTTTACTTAGTAATAAACACTAGTATTTATTTATTTAATAAAATACTACATGCACAGTATTTATTACTTACTAGACTCTAGCCGAGATGCCTGCATTAATTTATTTAATTCTTACGACAATGCTGTGAGGTAGTTAACACCATTACTCTCATTTTCAGATGAGAAAAGGGAGACGATTGATATGTCCTATGTCACAAATCTATCAGCTGCAGAGCTGGCAGTTAATTCCATGTTGTGTTATCATTACTTACTAAATTATAATACTTCATTGCCAAAATTTGGCAGTGGGAGGATGGTAAGACTAGAGGAAGGTACAGACCTGCCGAAGAACTTGCCTTATTCGAGGGGAGAGCAGGGCACAAGATGGCGCTTTCACTCTTCAGATCAGATGCTTACATTCACGATGTGGTTTCATTTGACAACCTCAAGCTGCTGAATTTACAGAGTATGTTTCTGACCGCCCCTACGCACTAATTTGCTGTCACGGTGATTTCACATTTGGTGTTTGTACGAACTTAAGGGCCCATCATGGGCTATATGGTTACTCCTGGTTTAGGGAACTGGAGGAGAGACGGTCGTGAGTATAAACATGGCTCGTAGTCATCAGCCCTCGTTGCACTGGAGAGCAGCTCTCAAAGAAGAGGGACCTGTGATTTTGGGACACATCTCAAAAGGGTTACAAAAATGGTCAAAGTCCAGTTATCTGTGTGGCTCGCCCATCTCCACTTGGATTCTGAAACCTGTGAGCCTGGAACTGTGTCTTGTTAGTCTTCCCCACTCCCTCTAGTTCTCCAGCGTGGCACCAAGCAAGCGGTAAACAAACAAGCAAGTAAACAAATTAACTACAATTTGAGACTCTGGATATTATTGTCTTCTAGATAAGATTTGCTTTTTCTTTTGGCAGGAACAGAAGAGTTTAATATCATATGGAGTTCATCTGTTTTGAATCTGAGCTTCGGTCTTCTTGAGTGTTTGTCTAATTCCATTTTCCACTCTCACTCTCACCAATTAGCCTTTTGTTGTCTCTGCTGAAAGTCTGCAGTGAGGACCCGAGCTCTTCTTCCTCGGCCTGATCGTAGGAGAGAGTCCAAAGGTTTATTCAGCTTGTATTATTTTCTGCCTTCAGGGGAAAAGCGGCGCCGTATGTTGAGACCACCACCATGAGCGTCTCTTCTCCCTGGAATCTTGACCACTGAAGTCTTCACCGCCTTAGCGGTGTTCGTGCTTCCTTTGCAACAAGGTTGATGGTCCTTAGAATTCTCTCTGCATTCATTTGAGGTCTATGATGAACGTACCTTCCTACAATACATAGAATTATTATATATATAAATCTATATAATATTATATAATATATACAATATTCCTCTCAGTTGCCTCGGAGTGTTACTATCCTAAAATCATTTAATTAGAATTATTTGATTGAGTTTTTTCCTGCCACACATAAGGCCTGAAATCAGTCAGTAAACCCACAGGAGGACTATCCAATGGTGCAAGTTGAGTAATGTTTTCCTCCCATCACCTAGTGTAATTGATACTAGCCAGCTTCTTGCTTTCGCTTTCTGCAGCATGGGCTTATTTCAAATATTGAAGTGCCTGCCGTCTTTAAGAATGGGCACCCTCCAGTCTCCCTTCCGTGTGCAGAACCTAACCTTTATCCTCTGCAGCTGCCACAATGAAAGGCGGCCATCCTGCACTTCAGAAACTGCCCTCAGCACAGCAGCAGGCTCCTGAACGCCCCCTCACAGCTTCTGCTCAATTGTTTTTCTTGGGTTCAGTGTCAGGTCTGTGGGTTTGTTGCGTTGCCTCCCGTTGCCTCCGTGTACATCTCTCCTGATAGGCCGCAATGCTGTTTTAAAACCCTGGCCTGAAAAATATTTGTGTCTAGTATTTCGATTGATGTCCAGTGGAAGAGAAGGACATAAAAAATACCACTGCTGTTTAATGAAAGTTTATCTTTCATGTAAAAGAAATTTTCAGAAAATTCCTTCTAGAAATGTTCTAAAAGTGCTATAATTGTAGAACGTATTTTCTGGAAGGGTATATGCCATACATCTTATGAGGGCTCTTTATCACTTTCTCTGAGACGATTTTAAACCAACATATATTTTTTTTACTAACAACATTTTTCCTACTTTTAATAGAACCTCTCTTAATTGACACCTGTCATTCTACAATGTGCATATACAAAAGACAGCAAATTTATTAGGGAATTAGAGAGAGAAATGCTTGCAGTTACCTTTTTTTCCCTCAGAAAAACATTGAACTCAGCTGTGTCCTGATCATTTTGTTCTTCAGTTCTCTGAAAATGTGGCTCGAACTTAGAGTCATACCATGACATTTACTCTGTGGGACACTCTGTGAGCACTAGGAGAAGAATACAGAGGAGGTGGGAAGCACAGCCACCACACACGGCAAATCTCTAAAGAACACTTTTTACTAGCAAAACCCATCAAAAGACCAAGATGTGGTAGTATTTCTATGATTGGAAGAAAATCATGGAGACATTTCAGAGATGCTTACTAGACAAAAGCTATTTCTACTCGTAACTGTGTAATTGTCCTAGTGATAACTCGAGAAATAGAACTCTGCCTGCTGTTCTGTCTTCCTCACTTTTTCCTCCTAGTCTCAGAGTTCGCTTCCAGCTTTAGGAGTTTCCATCAGAATGTCAGCTGATTTCTCAAAAGAGACCTTACAGGCAAGAAGGGGCTGGAAAGAAGTATTTCAAGTCATGAAAGGCAAGGACCTACATCCAAGACTGCTCTATCCAGCAAAGCTATCATTTAGAATGGAAGGGCAGATAAAGTGCTTTTTAGATAAGGTCAAGTTCAAGGAGTTCATCATAACCAAGACCTTATTATATGAAATGTTAAAGGGATTTATCTAAGAAAAAGAAGATTAAAAAACAGGAACAGAGAAAGGACAGCAAACTCACAGTTATTAACATCCACACCAAAAACAAAAGCAGACTAAGTGGACACCTAAATCAGGAGTGGAGCCACAGAAATGGAGATCACCTGGAAGGTTAGCAACAGGGGAGTGGGAGGAGGAAGGGGGGAGAAGGTACAGAGAATAAGTAGCATAGACAGTGGGGAGAAAATAGTCAGGGAGAGGGCAAGAGTAGTGTGG